>ML825092.1:49871-69379 GCA_009831015.1 Picea engelmannii | reverse complement strand
TGCAACATTCATTACTCTTAAAGATTAGATTCAGAAAAAAAAAATATGATAACAGACCTAGAATAACATTCAACTTAGAGAGAAAAACATCACCAGTGAATACACGCAAGAATCCTGTAAAAGTGCCTCCTTTTATTAATGGAAGATCTCTTCAAAAAGATTACAGTTTGATAGCGTCAGGGTGTGAAGATCAAAAACAACAATAGAGACAGATAATATCCCAGTCACCAGTTGATCCTATAACTTATAGGATGATAACATGCCCTGAAGATTCCAACTTATTCCTTTCATCATAGAATCATGGATGTAGATGGACAACCAAGGATACTTTAAGGCTTCTTTTCGAAGAAGACTTCTTCTAGAGTCAAACTGAACACGTGTTGTTTATCATGGCTGCTACTTTAAATTGGAACATGGGCAGATACTTCATAATACTCAATGGATCATATCATTTAGGATTAGCTCCCTCCTAATCCTTGCTTCATGCATGAATGTATGCTCTTCTTTTGGAATTTTGTAATCAGCTCCCTCCATCTAAGAGAGTCCATGTTTTCATCTGCATCCTTATCGCCTTCTGCAAAGTGTCACAAGTCCTTTTCTAATTTCTTCTTGATTGATGACTTCTTTCTGTTTTGACTTCTTTTGGGTCTCTTTCAAGTTTGATTCTGATTTCGGCTTATCTGGCAGTTGTTATTTATAAAATAGCTTCCACAGGAATTGTTACCAAGGGTTGTCAACATACTTCATCTTTTCATGTGTATTGTTTGATTTGTATTCATCGTGATAGCAATCCTTATATTGTTATTCTTCCATAGGTATTGTTTCACTTGAACATCTTATCTTCTAAAAAACAAATATGCAAGATATGTACAAAAACTATGTAAACATGGTATGTACAAGAACTTTGAAGAATTTTGTTTTATCCTGCTTGTCCTTCTTTGAGGGTTCCCTTTATTAGGCAATTGATGCTTCATCTGTTTCCTTAAGCCAACTTCCTCTTATTTCTGAAATTATTGAATTTTGCTATGAAGGATTGATCATCGAATTTCCTTTGGAATTTCTCTTTTGCGATAATCCTTGATTCTTCTTATGCACATCAAGTCCAAAGTTCTTCAAACGTGGGATACTCCTTTCTTATTCTCATGCTTGCGGTAAATTCATCCCATGTCTTGGGAAGGCCATTGAGTACTATATTTACTAGTTCCTTCTCTGAAATGATTTCTTCAATAGCTTAAATTTGATCTCTTAACTAAGAGATTCTCACAAGGTATGATGTTATGTTGTCATCATCATTCATTTTCATGTCACAAAGCTCATTATTTAGACTCAATACTTGTCCAATGTTTTTGACTGAGAAGAGGTTAGTTAGGGAATTGTACATCTTCTTAGATGAGTCAAGATGAGAGATGTAGGGTATCAAGTGGTATTTTACAGAGTCCACCGTGATAGTCATGGAATTTATGTCATTGTCCTTGAACTTCTCCATAATTGCAACATTTTGAGGTTCCTTCTCTTTTCCTTCTTCAAACTGTGGTTCCATGATCTTTCCTTTCACAATATCCAACACTTTATTCTTGGCAAGGATGAGGTCAATCCTTGTCTTTCATGCTCTGAAGTTAGAAGCCCCTTCTAACTTTTTTTTTGACTTCATATAGTAAGTCATGACATCTTTGACTCGGTCAACCTTTGACTTTGACCAAAAACTAAAACTTGACGTCTTGTCATGCTGAGAGTAACACGAGGTGCGCTAGGATAGGGTGCACTAGGCTATCCGTAAATTAGCTCAATCTCCCCACTTAAGGTGCCTCAACAAGAGGGTTAAGGTTTCGTTGTTGCAACAAATACTTTGACTGCAATTGCAACTGTAACTGAGAAAATCCTCCCAATCTATCTTCCAGCAGTTAGATTGTTCGAAGATAGTGTGGGCCCATAAACTATTATAAAAATAGGTGTGCTCATTTAACCATAGACATAATAGAAATATTTTCACCCAACCATATGCCGAAGCCACCCCCGAGCCCCTTAACCTTGACAAAGAATAATTGTGGAAGCAAATCCTAGGATTAATATCCAATCAACATAGTGTACCTCTATCCAGCGATAGCGCACAAGGAAGAAAGTCCAAACCATAACCAAGAGAAATTCCAAGCCTAAAACCAAAAATATAGGTTGCAGTAGTTGCAGTTGCAGCTACTCTCCAGACTTGCGCACTTACTAAATTTCTGCATTGCGCACTAGATTTCTGCAGTTGTGAGTTGTGTTTGTCCAAATAAGCTCTGGCATCCTATATTTATACTGCTCTTCCTTAGCTTTCTAGAGGCTAAAAACTCATTATTAATTATTTTCTTTATCCAACTTGTCTTCTAGGGTTATATTCAATGCTTTAGGGTTTATTCTTGCTTCCCAGAATACTCTGTTATTGTCAGGGTTACACGTGGAGGTTTAATACCTCCCACAACTACCATAATATCAACACATACTGGAGAACAGACTTCAAGATTTAGTATCTAGTTCTATAACCTAAAATTATATGACTTTGCCTCAGGCCAACCATCCCTAGTTAGAGATCAGATTGAATAATCAACGAAGTATTCTTCATCTGTTATATAATATTGTGATAACAAATTCTTGAACAAGAGAAGAAATAGAAAGATCCTGGGAGACACTAATTCAAGAAGAAGAAAGATAAATTCTTCGAAGACAAAGAAGAGACAAAAGACAAGACCGGAGAAATGAAAGATGAGCTCAAGAGAAAGGCAAGAATTAAAGCTAGAATAATACAAAGGAAAAATCACTAGAAGCAAAAGCAAGTAGTTGCGTACCTTAGAAATTGAAATCATAATCTTGAAGAAAATAAGGAACTTCCAGACATGGTTGATAGAGAAGAACCACATGAAGAAAGACGAGAGGAAAGACATGAAGAAAGACGAGAGGAAAGGAGACATGAAGAAAGGTGATTATTTAGAAATTTTAGAAGAATAAGGGACTCTCCCCTCGACCTACGAGGTGAGCAACATGAGCTACCTCTTCTTCCTAAATGTATTTTGAAGACATTTTCCAGAGATAGAACTATTGATGCTAAGAGACATATTGATTTGTTTTTGGATGTTTGTGATTTCCATCTTCTTGAACATGATGACGTAATGGTAAGGTTGTTTCTCCAAACTTTATCGAACCAAGCTTACGAATGGTACACCACATTTCCCACAAGGTCGATCGGATCATTTCATGACCTTGAAGCTATGTTCTTCAGTATGTTCGCTCCCTTAGTCTCATATCATACCCTTATCATTAATTTCACCCAAATTTGTCTGAAGAAAAATGAGAGAATAAGAGATTTCAACCTCAGATTCAATAAAATACTGAACAACATCCCTGAAGATAAAAGGCCTAATGATCTAGTAATACTTGGTTGTTATTAAAATACCATGACACCCAATGTGAAGTTCACCATTAGAACTTCCCAAATTGATACTATGGATGAAGCAATGACCAAAGATACGGAGATGGAGGAAATCATGATTGAAATGGGCATTGACCCGGACATTATTCTCAGAAAAGTACAAATGTATATGGTTAATCTAAACATTGATGATCAAGGAGCATCTAGTTCGAAAAAAAATGAAGAGAAAAGGTTGTGACCAAGTCAAAATCAGACCATCGGTGGGGGATTATTTAAAGGAACTATACCGGATGTGAAAACAAACCATGTTGCATCCCAGGAAATGAAGCAAAGGATCGATATTGCACATATGAATAGAACCATTAGACAAATGCAAAATAAAATAACGAGATTGAGAAGGAACGATAATTATATACCCAATCCAAGGATGTCGGTCCCGGAACAAAGAAGGAACCCTCCTCAAGACCAAAGAGGGAGGTTTGAAAATGTTGATAATCAACAAAGACAGACGGTCCCCGGGCAGCCAATTCTAAATGCAGTGGTTCTTAATGAATTGTACAATGAATAGGTAGTTGAGCCAGAAAATGATTGTATACCAGAAGAAAATTTTGCACCTGTACAGACGAATGGATGCGAGACATCTATGTACATATTTGAGGAAGGTGAAGATGATCTTGTCTCACAAGAAAGTGTTGTCCAAACACGGGCATTTGTAAATAAGTCCAAAAATAAAGATAATCCTAAAAAAGATAAAGAAAAAGAGAAAGAGAAAGACAATGAGAAAGAGAGTAACAAAAGTAAGATAAGAAACATCAGAGTTAAGAAGCAACATTAGATGTTAAATCCCCTTCAGATGATATATAATGTTGTTGATTATCTAAGCAAGTTGAGAATTACTCTGCCTTTCTCAGAAGTGGTAAAAATTCCTCAACGGAGGGAAGACATTATGAAGTTGTTGGACGAGCTAGCAGGAAGAATTGAAGTAGTTATCGCAAACCCAAAGAGAAGTCAAAATACATCAGTAGTAAAATTGAGAGGCAAAGTCCCACCCTTCTATATTTCAATAGAAAACCATGATGTTGCACTCCACAATTTTCTAGTTGATATTGGCGTGACAAACAATATCATGCCTTTGGAAATAATGGAGCCACTTGGTATGAGTTGCATCAGATACTATGAAACAGGCAAAAGCATTTACGCAATTAATTCCATGCAGTTACCGGCTTATGGAGAAATTAAATATTTTTATGCCTCGATTATCGTCGCTCCCCATATTATTATAGTTTTTAATATTGTGGTGGTGGATCTTCCTCTTTCATACGGAGTTTTCTACGGAAGAGACTGGTCTTCGATGATTGGTGGCTATATAATGAATGATGGAAGTTGTATGATGTTACCCGATAAATATGGAGAAATCATCAAAGTTCCTCGTGAACCTAGGAGACCATTTTCTTTCAAAGAGAAGGATAATGAACTAATGGAAGATTATATAGATGTTGGTATTGGAAACTATGCCATCCTAAATATGGATTATATTGATTATATAAAAAATGAAGATAATTACTTTGCGGGCTACCGGAGGATGTCATTCGATGGTGCTTCTTCAAGCTCAGGGCGAAGAGTTGGAATTGTTCTCAAAAGCCCCGAAAAAATTGTACACTCACATGCCATCAGACTCAAGTTTTATTGCACAAATAATGAAGCAGAATATGAGGCTTTGATGCAAGGAATGATCCTGGCACGGGAAATGAAGATTGAACATTTGATTGTGATTGTTGACTCTGAATTGATAATAAATCAAGTCACTTAGAAATATAATATTAAGAAGGAAAGGCTTAAATAATATTCCAAAAGAGTAAATGAATTGATGGAAGCCTTCTATTCTTTCGATATTTCTTTTATTCCAAGGGATAAAAATCAGAAGGCAAATTCATTGGCATTGGATGCTTCGATGTCAAACCCAGATGACATCCAGAGTGAGACGTATTTTCAAGTAAAAAGAGTATTTATTGTTGGGTATGTGTTATATTCTTTGCACGAATAGTAGTGTCTGAGTGTAAGCCCCCCGCGCGAGGTTTCAGGGGCAGCGCCCTCGAGAAACAAATTCAGCCTCGAAAAACATGTCACATATTTTAGGTGGTTTTTTGGCATGTGGTTTCTTTGCCGATGGTTTTCTATTTCCAATTAAGGAATTAGGGTTTTTGACTAATCCAGGTCATTGGGTTGGGATTTTTGGATGTCGTTGGCTCCTATATGTATATTGTATTGTAAACAATGTATCACTATGAATGAATATAGAATATTTTGGTTTTCCCAATTTGGGTTTCCAGGGGGGAAATATCAGTGTAATGTTTGTATTTGCCATTGTATATTTTCTGTTCTTTTACTGAATATTTGTTTGTAGTAGATATTGTACAAGGTTAAAATCTACATTTTGTATTAGAGCTTTGTTGTCTTTAGGGGGACGCCTTTGTGGTCAAGGGTTTGGCTCAGGGCTATGATAAGCCTTGTTACAGTGGGAGATCTGTGATATTGATTTTTCAGGTGAGAAGAAATGGAAAGAAATTTGAAGATGGAGATCGAGAATTTTAATGGGAAAAATGTTTAGCTGTGGAAGATCTGTTGGTGAACAGAGATCAGTGGATCATGGTAGATCCAGGAACTGCACCTACAGGAAATTCAGCAAATGACTAGAAAAATTTGGATCGGAAGGCAAAGAGCACAATCCAACTGTGTCTCTCCGATTCAATATTACTGAATGTGTCAAAGGAAGCTACAACCAAGGATTTATGGGAAAAGTTGGGGAAGTTGTATCAGTCTAAGTCCCTAGTAAATAAACTATTCCTGAGAAAGAAGTTGTATAACCTGAGGATGAGATATGGAGACTCGGTGGCAGAGCATTTGAACGCCTTCAATATTGTGGTAAGTTGGTTAGTATCTGTTGAGATTAAAATTTTAGATGAAGATAAATGTATTAGTTTACTGTGTTCTTTACCAGACTCTTGGGATAGTCTGGTTGTGTCCATAGGTAGTAATACAACTACCTTGAAGTTTGATGAAGTGGTCTCATCCTTGTTGTCAGAGGAGATGAGACGGAAAAATATGGAAGGACAGAGCACATACACATTATTTGCAAGAGGACATTCCCAGGAAAGGAATAAATCTAATTTCTCAAGTGGGAGATCTAAGTCTAAGGGTAGATCTAAATCTCCCATAAATTTTGTAAGGGTATGTTTGAGATGTGCAAAAGAAGGGCACTACAAGAAGCAGTGTAGATCCAAGGTTGAGAAAAAGAAGGGATCTGAAGAATCTCATTCTACAAAAGAAAAGACCTCCAAGGAAGAAGGAGGGGATGTGTACTTATCTTCTTCAAGCACACATGCAGATCATGAGGCATGGTTGGTTGACTTTGGGGCATCCTTTCATATGACTCCCCATAGGGAGTGGTTTTGTGAATATGAAAGGTATGATGGAGGTAATGTTTTCTTAGGTGATGACTCGACAACCAGAATCATAGGACGAGGAATTTTCAAGTTGAGGCTCATAGATGGATGGATTAGAACACTGCCTAGTGTTCTGCACATCCCAGGTTTGGCCAAAATTTTGATTTATGTAATCAAAATGGACGATATAGGGGTAAAAACAATATTTGAAAAGGAAACCTGCAGGATGGTTCGAGGAGAAATGGTGTTGTTGAAAGGAGTTCAGTTTGGAACTCTGTATAAGCTAGAAGGAAACATTATTAGTGATGGGTGTAATAGTTCCATTGTTCTTGATATTGGAGTTGAAGAAAAAAGAACTCCTACAGTCTCTAGATAAAAGGTTATGTTGTGGCATCAAATACTGGGGCATATCGGAGAGAAGGGTCTTAGACTACTACATTGTAAAGGTATGGTTGAAGGTATGTATAAATTATCTCTAGATTTTGATTTATGTGAGCATTGTCTATATGGGAAGCAAAATCGGGTATGATTCACCTCTGGTGCAAAGAGGGCAGAAGGCATTTTACAGCTAGTTCACAGTGATGTTTTTGGACCTGTGTCGGTCCCATCATTAGGAAAATCTGTGTACTACGTCTCATTTATAGATGACTTCTCGAGTAATACTTGGATATATTTCCTTAGGAAGAAATATGAAGTCTTTGATAGGTTTTAAGAGTTTAAGTCTCTTGTTGAGAATCAAACAGAGAAAAGAATTAAGGTGTTGAGGACAGATAATGGTGGAGAGTTCTGCGGGAATGAATTTGAAGAATTATGTAAGAAGTGCGATATAGCAAGGCAGAAGACTACTCTATATACACCTCATCGGAATGGAGTTGCAAAAAGGATGAACAGGATGTTGATGGAAAAAGCAAGGTGCATGCTCAGCGGTGTCAAGTTAGGGAAAGAATTATGGCCAGAGGCAGTGGGTATTGCATTTTACCTGGTCAACAAATCATCCCCATCAGTGTTGGATGAAAAGACTCCACAAGAGATATGGACTGGTAAGGAACCTTCTCTCACACATCTCAAGGTATTTGGTTGCAATGTATATGTTCATGTTCCAAAGGAAAACGGGAGTAAGCTAGATAAGAAGGCTGAAAAGTGCATCTTTATTGGACATAAAGATGGTCTCAAAGGTTATAATCTTTGGAACCCAGAAACTAATAAGGTAGTGTATAGACGAGATGTGATATAATTTTAGAGAAATGAAGGATGTTGTTAAACAGGAAGTCTTTCCAAGTAAGGAAGAACCAGAGAAAATAGATTTTGATTTAAAAGATGATGAGTCAGACTCTACAAAAGAACGGGAATCAGAAGAAGAAGATCCTCATAATCCAGTATTGAGGAGATTGGTTCGAGAAAGAAGGCTATCGGAAAGGTATACTCCATATGATTTCCATTCAAATTTTTCTTTGTCTATTACTAATGATGATCCCAAAACTGTCAGGGAGGTAGTGGATTCAGAGGATGCAAATATCTGGAAAAGAGCCATGGACAAAGAAATGGCATATTTGGATAAGAATGAGGATTGAGATCTAGTGGAGTTTCCAACTGGAAGAAATCCCATTGGCAACAAATCAGTATTTAAAAAGAAGTTGAATGCAAAAGGAAAAGTGGAGAAATACAAAGCTCGGTTAGTAGCAAAGGGTTATTCCTAGGTTGAGGGAATTGACTTTGGTGAGATTTTTTCTCTTGTTCCCAAGTTAACCTCCATAAGATTTATGTTATCTGTTGTTGTTGCATTTGATTTTGAAATAGAACAAATGGATGTGAAGACATCATTCCTACATGGGGATCTGGAAGAAGAAATCTATATTAAGCAACTAGAAGGTTATGTTGTGAAGGGAAAGAAGGAGCTGGTATGCAAGCTGAAAAAGTCCCTGTATGGTTTAAAACAATCACCAAGGATGTGGTATCAAAAATTTCATACTTATATGTTGGGACTTGGATTCACAAGAAGCAAAGAGGATCATTGTGTGTATTTTAAATTAATTGGTGATCATTTCATTTATTTGATCTTGTATGTGGATGACATGTTGTTGATAGGAAACAACAAGAAGATTATCCAGGATGTGAAAACTCAGTTGTCCTCTAAATTTGACATGAAGGATCTCGGTGCTTCAAATTTCATTTTGGACATGGAAATTAAAAGAGATCGGAAAAGGAGGAAACTCTAGTTAAATCAGAGAAAATATGTCGAGACAATATTACAGAGGTTTAATATGCAGGAATGTAAATCGGTCAAGGTTACTATTCCTGTTAGTGTAAAGTTATCTGTGGATCAGTGTCCCAAGACACATGAAGAGGAGGAGGACATGTCTCATGTTCCATATGCAAGTGCATTTGGCAGTTTGATGTATGCAATGGTTTGTACTAGACCGGACATTGCACATGCAGTGGGAGTTTTGAGCAAGTATATGTCAAAACCAGGGAAGGATCATTGGGCAGTAGTAAAAAGGATTTTCATGTATTTGCGTGGCACTGCTAGCTATGGATTGTTTTATGAAGGAAGATAGAGATTGGATAGAGTGGTGGATATACATGGCTTTGTGGATGCAGAATGGGCTGGAGATCTACAAGTGGGTATGGGTTTAACCTGTTTGGAGGAGAAATAAGTTGGATGAGAAAAAGACAGGTTGTAGTGGCACTTTCAACTACAGAAGTTGAATACATGGCAGCCACTCATGCAAGTAAGGAAGCAGTATGGTTACAAATATTGTGTTCAGGTATTGGGTTGGTACAGCAAGCTGTAAGGATAGATTGTGATAGTCAGAGTGCAATTTTTTGGCGAACAACCCAACTCATCATTCAAAGACAAAGCATATTTATATTCAATATCACTTTGTGAGAGACATGGTTGAAGAAAACAAAGTATTGTTGATGAAGGTGGACACTTTGAAGAATGTTGTAGATTCATTAACAAAATCTGTGAGCACTGAGAAGTTCTCTTGGTGTAGAGGATCCATGGGCATTGTTGCCTTGGATTGTTGACTATGTAACCTTGTAACCCCCTATATGAAAAGAAAACAACAAGTGGGAGAATGTTGGGTATGTGTTGTATTTTTGGGTATGTTTTATATTCTGCCTCGTAAAACATGTCACATATTTTTATGCCTCGAAAAATGTGTCACGTATTTTAGGTGGTTTTTCGGCACATGGTTTCTTTGTCGATGGTTTTCTATTTCCGGTTAAGGAATTAGGGTTGTTGACTAATCCAGGTCATTGGGTTAGGGTTTTGGATGTTGATGGATCCTATATGTATATTGTATTGTAAACAATGTATCGCTATGAATGAATATAGAATATGCTATTTTTCTCGGTTTGGGCTTCCAAGGGAAAAATCTCTGTGCAATGTTTGTATTTGTCATTGAATATTTTATGTTCTTTTATTGAATATCTATTTGCAGTAGATATTGTACAAGGTTAAAATCTACATTTCTACCCTCAGTACCTGATAACCAAGAGTATCTCCATGTCTTTGAAAATGATGAAGACCTGTAGAATTTTCTAGTAAATGAAAATGAAGATGAAGATAATGGCATTGCCTCTATTCCAAAGAATTGTGTCCAGTCTAAATCTCTTTTCACAAGAGATGATCATACCAAAAATCTCACGGAAGAAGTATCAGTCCAAAAAGTTCAAGAAACAATAAAAGTCAATATTGGGACCAATAGCTCCCCAAAGTACATTAACTTGGGAGTAGATTGTACGAATGAATAGGTTGATCAATAAATCACCCTCTTCAAAGAATATTTTGATGTTTTTGCTTGGATTTACGATGATCTAAAGGCCTATGATAAAACAATATTTCAGCATATCATCCCATTAAGAGAAGGAGCAAAACCTGTCAAGAAGAAAATAAGAATGATGAATCCCAAGTTAAAACCATTGGTGAAGATTGAGTTAGAAAAATTGAAGAAAGTTGGAATAATATATCCCATCAGGGATTCTAACTCGCTTTCAAATCCAGTGGTTGTGAGGAAATATACTAGGGAGATCCGAATGTGTGTGGATTTCAGAGATCTCAATAAATCAAGTGTAAAATATAATTATCCTCTTCATAACATGGAATTCCTTCTTCAACAAGTCATTAGATCTGCTTGTATGTCCATGTTAGATAGTTTTTCTAGATACAATCAAGTTTTGGTTGCAGAGGAAGAAAGACCTAAGACAACTTTCATAACACCTTAGGAGACATATGCATATGCTCAGATGTTGTTTGGTTTAAAAAATGTTGGAGCTACATAAGGGCTATGGACCACGCATTCAAAGTTTTGATAGGGAAATTCATGGTGGACTACCAAGATGATCTAACAGTCCATTCAAAGACAATAAATGAGCACGTCCATCATCTGAGGCAAGTATTTGAAAGATGTAGATTATATGGAATTTCTTTGAATCCAAAGAAATGTTTGTTTGTTGTAACTGAAAGCAAGCTAATGGGGCATATTGTGTGTAAAGAAGGAATTTACGTTGACCCAAAAAGGGTTAGGGCTATCAATGATCCGAATTTAGGAGCGGAATGAACCAATTAACAGACTGGATACAATAAACATGTAGATATGGAGAATAACACAAATATGCAGTGAACAATATCTTCTATTAAATAATGAAATAGGCTAAAACTATAAAACTGCAGAACTGAAAACTTGCTTGAATGGTGGTAGCTATCTCTGAGAAGAGATGTGGTTGTTATGCGCATCTGTCTAAGCAGAATGGATTATAATGAGGCTCCATAGGCCTTTTTTATATTACTTATGAATGCCAAAACCTTAGACATTCAAAAACCTAACCCTAGCAGGTGAAACGCCAAAATTCATTGTGGCCCTATAGGTAAGTTGGTGTAATTTGGTACCTCAACTTCCTAGGGCTGTAAATTTTGCATATGACCTCCATTTTAGGCGCGTGATATCCCATTGGAAAGCTCTTTCAGAGAAATACACATTCCACCAACAAAATCTGACTCCGTCTACAGTTTGACTTTATCAAGCCAAAAAAACAACATTTAGGGCCTCAAAACGGCCCCGGAAGTACAGCAGGATGCGTTGACATGAAAACATACAAAATAATCCAGTTGGATTAGGCGAGAGGCCACCCGTATCCACTTGGATGATGTGTGGGGCTTCAGACATCCCCAGAAGTGCAGAACCCACAATTACAAAGAAGTACAGAAGAACGTGTTGAACAAAAACGGACACGAGGAGCCAGTTGGAATAGGTGGGTGGCCACCAATATCACCTGGATCAATCAATGAAATCAACCCTCCATCATCTAAGAAAGGAGTCTAGTCATTTTTTGGCAAAATCAATTTTGTGCAGAGATTTTTTCTTGATTACACGAGCATTGTAAAACCGATTAATTTATCGTTGAAAAAGGATCAAAGGTTTGAATGGACTTTGGATACACATGAATCCTTTAGTAACCTCAAAAGGGAAATCACTACGGAACCGGTCCTCATTAGTCTGTATTTTCAAAGAGATTTCATCATGTATTCATTTGCAACAGAAATTGTTGTGGCATCTATCCTTACTCAAAGAAATTCCAAGGGTGAAGAGCTACCAATCAGTTTTATGAGCAAGACCTTCCATGATTATGAATTAAGATACTCAGAATTGGAGAAACAAGCCATATCACTCGTAAAGGAAGTAGCACACTTTCAGACCTATATTTTAAATTCTCATGACATATCGTATGTTCCATCCTCTCCAGTTAAGATTTTTTTGAACCAGCAATTAAGAGAAGGGAAATCGGAAAATTGGCTGGCGAAAATTCAAGAATATGACATTGAAATTAAGCATCTAAAAGCAGTTAAAGGGAAAGGGTTTTGCAAGATTATTGTGAATGGTGATTCTTTGAATGGATTAGTTTCGGTTTTAATCAGAAAACCTATATCTGGCTCTGAATGGTACAAAGACATTGTGTTCTATTTAAATTATGGACAATTTCTTGTCACCGTGACTCTAAAGGAAAGAAAGGCATTAAAGACGAAATCAAATCAGTATTGTTGATTGTTGAAATCTTATTCAGAATGAATTATGATGGCATGTTATTGAGGTGTGTTGATGAAAAGAGAGCTCAATAACTGATCCAAGAATTTCATGAAGGCACATGTGGGGGGAATTTTGCAACTACTGCTACAGCACATAAAATAATAAGAGTTGGATATTATTGGCCATCAGTTTTCAAGGATTCATATGTGATGGTGAGAAAATGTATCCCTTGTCAACAATTTTCAAGGAAAATGAAGAGGTATGCAATGCCTTTGCAACCCATATCTATAGAACAACCATTCGCACAATGGGTATTGGACATCATTGGACCAATAAATCCAAAATCAATTAAGGGTAATATATATATTCTTACTTCTACAGACTACTTCACCAAATGGAAAGAATCAATAGCATTGAAAAAGGTCAATTCTAATGAATTAATTAAATTCCATAAGCATAACATCTTGTCAAGATTTGGTGTTCCAAAAAAGTTCATTACAGACAATGGCTCAATTTTCATCGGGTCAAAATTCACAACATTTTGTGGAGAGTATGGCATCGTGATGGGAAAATCGTCCAACTATTATCCACAAGGGAATGGTCTTGTCGAGTCTACCAATAAGACACTCATTCATATTCTAAAGAAAACCATTGATCAAATTCAGAAAAATTGGCACTTGAAATTGACATATTCTTTATGGGAAAGCAGAATGACTCTGAAATATAGTATTGGCATGTATCCTTATATGTTGGTTTACAAAAAGGAAGCAAAAATGCCAATCAACCTTGAATTGAATGCCTTGACTTATGCAGTTAACATGGAGAACGTTGAAGATATTACTCCTTTTCAAAAGAGATTAAATCAAGTGTAGAGATTGGAAGAAGAAAGAAGTGAAGCTTTGTATAAAATATTATAGAGGCAACAGAATGTCAAAATATATTTCGATCTAAGTGCAACAGTCAAAAAATTTCAAAAAGGAAAATCAGTGTTACTCTGGAACAAAGCAAAGGAGAAGCCATCAATGCATACAAAATTTGAAGCACTATGGATTGGGCCTTACCTCATTGAGAACATATTGGGTTTCAATTCATATATGCTTAAATACATGAAGGGGAAAATGTTAATGTTCCTGTCAATGGGAAACACCTCAAAAAAAAATCGCTTGAGATTATCTCTTCTCTTTGTACATAGTTTTTATTTTATTCTGTGCATCCTCATAGTTTCAACTCCATTTCCCAAAGGATAAAACATCTGGTCATGAGATTATGGATTCATGACAACCCGCAAGGGGTTTTCATCCCACAATTGGAGCCAGTTGTTGAACCTCTTTTGTGCTTCCCCTTTTTTTCTATTTTTCCCGTTTATTTTCTTACCTCTTCTTTTTCCCTTTCTATACTTTCCCTCTCCCCATTTATTTTTTCCCTTCTTCTTCCTTTTCTTGGTTTTGATAAGACTATCATACTTAGTTGTTTTTATTATGTTCGCGTGACTTTCATACTTGCAGAGCTTCGCACTTGTATTATCTTACATTTACCCATGTATAAGGCCTTCCAACACTTAGATTATTTTTACATCACGAACTTTTGGATATGCGGATCTATGTGATGCACCTCCACTCTCTCCATTGTCTTCCCGACATTTTCCAACACTTAGCCATTTCATACATTCGTATTTTTAGACTTGCAGACCTTTGGACTTGTGGACTTTCCTTTTCATACTAGTCACCCACCCTGATTCTCTACCATTACTTATCCCTTCACATTTTTTTGATGTCACATTTATTGTTATCCCTACGGACCCAACTACTAAATTTATTGTTGAAGTGGTCGTTAATTAATGATGCTTATACCGAGGCTAGTGATATTTATTTTGAGTTAATGCTTCTGTAAAAAGAAATCTAACTCAAATTCATTTTACTATGCAAAGTAATATTTCAAGAAAAGATGGCAAGCTTCGCGAAGACAGTCATGAGAAAATAGTCGTTCTATGGGGATACTTTGAACCTCTTCGCAAGAGAAGACCAGAATTATCATTGGTCCCGCTTCTGCAAGTATTATTCAAATTTGTTGGGTAAAGAGAACAACAAAGTGTGTAACTCATTAATAGTTGTCGTGGGATGTGTTCCAAAAGTCTTTGAATGCAAGGATAGTGTCACATGGTTCTTCGATAAGCTTATTCAACACAGAAGGGTCATCATATTGCAGAGTAGTTATCCTATTTCATTGGCACCTTCAATATTTAGAGAAATGCTAAAATTGCCAGATTCAAACATGGTTTATAAAGGGGAGGAAGCTATAAATTTCCTAAAAAGCATGAACAATGGAATAGAGCTTCTTCAAGAGTATTTCCATGACCCTGCATCAATGCCAAAAGATATATCCAGAATTTAGGTAAGTTCTTTAAAAAATCCTTATAAAGAAATTTTTTGGTTATTTACTCGAATTGTTGGCTATAACTCTACAGAAACCATTCCCCGACTGGCATTATATATATTTCATTTTGTGGTTCATGAAAACATTATCCTCGACGGGCGAATATTATTTCGAATGAAATCATTGCAGAGTTGACTAATTTCAAGACTGATAAAAAGTTTTATATGTCGTCTTACTTGATCTTTGTTGTCACATATCGTCGTACCTTTGAGGGTTTAAACATTGCCCGGAGAGTGAAAATAAAGGTGGAACATGTGACCATGTTCTACCAAGATCTATCGAGGCGGAGAGTCAACCATCATTTCTATGAGGTATATTATGATTTTGTGTCTAAATTCAAGAAGTTGTTATTTGGGGAAGACACTTCTCGGCTATCATTGGAAGCAGCAGCTTTTTTGAAGGGAAAAGGAGTTCTTGAGAAAATGGAGGATTACAATATCATCATGGTTTTGTGTTCTATCGAAAAACCTATATTCCTTCCTTACTGTATATATGATAAGTTGTTTATCATTGATATAGCTAGACAATATAAATTTTGGTTCCATAATTTCTTTGAAAAAAAAAAAAAATAGTTCATACCTCTCCCGTGGAAAGTTAGTGAAATTATTCCCCGAGGAATTTCCAAAATAGATGAATATGTTCCTTGTTTCGATCGTTATGACCTAATATTCATAGAGGAAATCAAGGGTTTCAACCCTAATCATATTTTTTATAATCATTTGCTTTCAGTTGGGCTCATCCCTGCACTTATAAATTTAGTTGTCAGCGGAGAAGAAGAAAATGACAGCCACAATCCAAATAATCAAGAAGTCGACAGAGATTCTGGAGATATAGAGATTGTTATAAGTACTATAGATCACCATAAATAAAGAGGAAAACCCTCGAGTGATAAAAATGTCCAGACACCAGTTGTCTCTCGAAGAAGTGCCTTACCAAAAGTAAATCCTCAGCCAGGGACATTCCACACAAGAAAAATGCATAGCAATAACTCAGGAGATGATGAAGAGAGGAACCCTCCTAAAGGGAACCTATAGGATCCCCATAAATTAAAATTTAAAAGAAAAAGGACCAATTCACAGTAGGAGGGGGATGAAATGCATGCTCCAGAAAATTATTTGTTATTGGATAACATGGATTTGGATGTAGATATTGAAAATATTACTTTCCCAGATGTAGAAATATCGGTTGGAGAAAATGTACAACGTATTTCCGCACTCATGATCCAAGACGACACATTTTCTGATGAATAAATGTTCATTGTACAAAATGCCTCTTTGGTAAAGATTCTAAGAAAATAGTTTTTGAGAGAACTACAAAGAGTAAGAGCAGGAAGCTACGATCTACCATTGATACTCGAGATATGTTACCTTATAAATTATCATCTATTCATAAATTTATAGGGGATGCACTTGACATTTCAATTGCACATATGGAGGATGAGAATGCTCAGCTAAAAGAAATAATTAAAGAATTGGAGGCGACCCTCATGCCTCCACCTATTCTGTCTTCTCTAGTTGCTATGATTCATCCTGGAAAAGGTCTTCAAGAAAACCCAGAACCAAGTGCAAGGGTCAAAGGAATTTCCAATTTAATCATTTCCACCCGACATTTTGTTGAAGAAAATATTAATAAAAGGATGTCATTGATTGTAGAGTTGTGGGATATGGCAAAGGGTTTTACTTCTCTCGGTTTGAGAATTCAAACTACCAAGGAATACTTGAATTCAGATTTGAAAAATGATGAAGGGTTTTACACATATGGAGTTGTGATGTTTGCAATGAAAGTTTCGACAATGACAGAGAAATCAAGAAAGAAAGAAAATCTACCTTCTTCGAGCCACATCAAACAATTAAAATCCTATTGTATGGAAAGAATTAATTTGTTAAATGGATTGATAACTCAATTGGATGATTTATCAAGAAGGAATAATGAAGCATTTTCAAAAATCCTTGATTTGGATATCGTCATAACCATTGTTGAAGTCTCGGACCTTAAATATCTTTCAAATTCTATGCTCATGACTCGAGATCATTTCGAAGAGAAAATTGAAGAATTAAAAAGGACATCGGATGAAAAGTTTGATAATGTGATTGAATTTACGCATGACAACATTGACAGTTGGCTTGTCGAGTATACAAATAAAAATGAAGATATTGAAAATATATTAAAAAATGTATCTGTTGATCTTAGAGAAATTTAAAAGGAGTTGTTTAATGTTAAAATAAAACAAGAAGTAATGGTTTCCCCATTAAGGAACTTTATCCAAGAATGGTTGAACAACTCAATCTCCAAGATCTCTAAAATACCAGCAGAGGTAGTTATGACTAGTAATCAAACCGCAACCAGTAAGAGTATAAAAGAAACAACAGCAAGCAAATCAAGGAGAGAGATACCATCATAGTAAGTCCATGTTCATCACATGCTTCCTTCTTTATTAGTTTTCATCCAGTTATTCTTCTTCGTAAAATAGAAAAGTATAATTGAATCATGATAACTTTCTCTTTGTCTTCTTTCCATATTTTGTTGTTCGACATCCATCCACTTTCTTCCTTATACGTTCTATCTTCTTGCATATGTTTTTTTTATGGTCTGCGGGAGCCCCAATCCCAGTCCTATGGACAAATGCCTTTAATTTCAAAGCATTGTAACATACGTTATTATTTTTAAGAAATCCAAAAGAACTGATTTGGGATCAGTTTTGACTGTATTTTATAACTCTTAGTTTTGAGTATAAAGTATTTTAAATTGATCTATCATAATCTTAGTTTGAGCTAAATAAGCAATTACTCTATAAAATTTCTCTTATGTGTACGGATCATCTTCTTTTATTTTGATGTGATCAGAAATCTTTGTTTTCACTATGATGGATGTGAGGAAATTTTGTTTATTTTCTGTAATGTGTGATGTGTGAGATTCCTAGTCCATTTCTCAAGAACTGTCTTTTATAAATCCTTTTTACTTTTGAACATTTTTTATCTTTCTTTGAGCATAAAAGATTGGACTATATTAAGGTCCTATATTATTTCTTGATCCGAAGTTATTAAGAATATCATAAACCAAAGAGGAGTACCACCTCTATAAAAACGAAGGAGGATTTGTATCCTCATGAGGTTGTTGTTTCGGTCCTTGACGGATTCAAGCGTCAACAAGTATATACACCCTCCATCAAGTTTCATTTCATTTTCTAGTTTATAAGTCATTTGTTGCAAAGTTACTAGGATTAAAAGGGTGTACACCCTCCTAGATTTACCTTAGTTTGATTTGCATGCCCTAGGGAGTAAGAGGATTTGCACCCCTGTGGATTTTGTTTATCTAACTCATGCTTTCAAGACTCCATTCACCCAAATTTTAAAGGCACTAATCTGAAGTTTGTTTTGTTGAAATAAATTGTTTGCATTGGTAAACGTGATTTAGAGAGATATTGATATTGTGCAAGTTGGAATCTTTTCTTGATGCTTTGAGGTTGTTAAAGCCTCTAGGGAATCTTGTTTAGCTTGGTCTTCTTAGAGCTATAACTTAATAAAGGCTACAGCCATTAGGGATGCATCAAATCTCTTTCTATTTTGATTATAACTCACTTTTCAACTATCAAAAGTTGCTAATAAATTTCCCCTATAATCTACTAGTCTCAACACACTTTTTGGGTGATTTACTTGCTTGTTTTTGTTAGAAAAACATGACCGTGGAGCAATAAAATAAAACAAATGCAGAAACAAAACACAGAAGACACACAATACAAGAGAGACACAGATTTATGTGGTTCACCCAATGTGGGCTACGTCCACCAGAGAAATTGCCAGGTCCTTCCTTTATTATTATCCAGCAAATGAAGGGATACAACCTACAGCAAAACCCGTTGTAACTTCCTCTTCTTTCTCTCATAGTCTCCTCTCTCAGAATACAATATTCACCATCATCCATAGTTGCAATACATTTCCCTCATAAAAGAGGGTTGCCTTCTAGGGAAAAAAACCCTAACATAATCTCTACCATTAGATCTGCGACCTTATAATGAACGGTCCAGATTTACAAAGAAATTACAATATATTTTACAAGGCAATTTTTGCTTCGGGGGCTTCGCCCCCGAACCCCCGCTGGGGGCCCGCTTGCCCCCAGCCGGGGGGATAGCCCCCCCAGACCCCGCAGAGGGGGTACCCCCCCTTTGCACTCCCCCGCGTGGAAGAGTGTACATACTTCTGG
>ML825091.1:29062-58601 GCA_009831015.1 Picea engelmannii | reverse complement strand
CAAAAGCACCCGTATACATGAATAGTAACGCATCAATCATCTGTCAATCACATCATAATCAGATATATAAGGTCCAACATCAGAAAGGGTCCAGATCACTTGCGAGCAAGTGTCCTCAAAGAATAAGTGGTCTCAGTGCGCCAGAGCGGGATGTTACAATGCTGCCAAGACCATTGTTGTGTTGTTCATATGTTCAAGAGAAGTCCAACCTAAACAAGCCTTCTATTGAGTCAACCATCTGCAGTTATAAATCTTCTACCATGTCGGCCTTCCCTGTGTTAGTTTTGAATCACTTCATACTCTGATCTACCGCAAATATGTTTCATATTTCGTGTCATTGATGGGGGATACATCAAGGCCCTCCTGTTACGAGTCTTTTCTTGTCGAATTAAACTCATTATCTCTTGAACATGACACTCCCCTTCATCATTGTATCTGGTTTGGGAAATCCATTTGTCTCTTGTTTGACCATCCACAAGTTCATATGTTGGGTCCTCCTTGAGTGAATGCTGCCAAGACCATTGTTGTGTTGTTCATATGTTCAAGAGAAGTCCAACCTAAACAAGCCTTCTATTGAGTCAACCATCTGCAGTTATAAATATTCTACCATGTCGGCCTTCCCTGTGTTAGTTTTGAATCACTTCATACTCTGATCTACCGCAAATATGTTTCATGTCATTGATGGGGGATACATCAAGGCCCTCCTATTACGAGTCTTTTCTTGTCGAATTAAACTCATTATCCAGGAACAAGACTTAGAAATAATTTAGTACCTTAGAGCTTGCATGCCTCAATGGCAGGTCTCTTCACTTTCAACAATGGGTTCACATCATTGACCCCTGATTGGAAGATTCCATCGAGTGTTCGACTTCAAATCAATTATTCACATTCATTGGATTGTACTGGGGTACCTTGGGAGTCATTGACATCAATGGTGATTTCCCTCTGAATTGTTAACGGTTTTCATTAATGATCGGTAATCAAGTGGTTTCTACCATGTTCAACTTCAGCACCTGTAATCACATCGCTAGATTCATACTTAGAGACGATGGAAATCAAGACCCTGGAACTTATCACTTTGGTCTAGCTTGCAACAGAGTATTCATGATTTGTATTGACACATAGATCCACTTTGTGTGTCTCATGGCTATGTCTGAATTTGAATTCTTTTAGAGCATAGATCCACGGTGTATTCCTGGTGGCTATGTTGAATTATGGTGGCATGGATCCATGGTACATGTTTAGTGGCCATGACTCACTTGAGACTTATTATTAAAGTTACTTGTAGTCTAAGCATGGGAATTCCTACCTCATAAATGGTCTGATATTATGCATATGCTTGTTTGTTTCCAAGTTCCTGATTGATGTGCTCCTTGTTTTCAACACACACATTCTATAAAGTATTTCATCTGTCATGAGTTCCATCTTCATACTTTGGGGGGAATTATGTTACACATTATTTTGGTCACCTCAACGATCACCTGACAACATGTATACATATTCCCTAAAAAATATTAAAGAGGCTTTCTACATGGGAAAAGTGATTTACTTTCCTCTTCCAAAAACCATATGAAGGAAGGTTGTTGCACCCTGCTAAATACATAGGGTGTGATGATGCCTGATCATCGCATCCTGCACTATACCTGGACTACGACGTTGTAGCATATTTCCAAGTATGTAGGGTGTGACGATGCTTAAATCTTGGGAAAAGTCAAATTTCACGAATGTTATAGAAGGGGATCTTCTAGAAGATGAGGTGGCCTCCAATCGATTTGGATCTTAATCGCTTCTCTGATTTGGTGGGATCATCCTAATCTCCTCATCCATCTCTCTTTCACACTATATAAAGAGGGATCTCTTATGGAAAAGGCTAAGGTTGAATAGGATAAGATTTGTATGGAGAGTTCTGCTTTAGATTGTGCTTGAGATCTTTGCTTTAGTTCTTCAAGTTAGGTTGTGGATCTTCTTCATTCAATGCATTTGGAGAAAAGGTGTGTGTGTTGAAGCAAAGAGACATTGAAAGGGGACCTTGCAACATGAAGGCATGGGTTGTATTCTCCACTTTCTATTCACTTAATACAGTAATGCATTTCTTCCCTATATAATCATCTCGTCTTCTATTGTATAATTACTTGATCATATACATAGACTTCATTAGAATATATAGATCTTTCTTCCTCTTCTTTTTTGGTTTGTGATTCTTGGACAGGCTTTCTATTCTGCAAACTCAAGGAAGGAGCTACAAATACGACACTAGTGAGGACAAGCGTCATTTAAAAGGTATGTCTCATGTAACTCATTAAAATAGGTTATATGATGATGAAGTTTACGGCGAAGTGTGCATTATGTTATGTTTTGTTCTAGTTTCCAATGGGATCTAGGGAAATCTATTTGTGTCTGCACTTATCGAAATAACACTCCTTCACAAGGAGGTGGAGGGAAATCTTCTTCTTAAGGGAGAAGCACAACCCCACCAAATCCCCCTAAAGGGTCGGGTCAACTACCTACTCACACCATGGCTGGAACTAATCCTCCACCGCCACCCACCATGCCATATTTGGCATCCCTCAACATTCCTGATTTGATTAAACTCATGAATGAACCTATATTGCATGAACCCACATGGCCCAATATGCCTACCAAACTACCTTCATACATTCCCAAATTTGAAGGAAATCGGGGGAAGATCCCGCCAACCATGGCATGACCTTCCACTTATGGTTCTCTTCAAACAAAATCATGGATGACTCCATCCACTTAAGGTTATTTCAACGCACACTCACTGGTCCATCATCCAAATGGTATGTGGACAAAAAATCAAGGTCCCATGTGACTTTTGAATCCTTGGCCAAATAATTTTTGGCCTTCTTTCAACTACCAATTCGTTGTGACACTAGTCTAGAATTTTATGAAAATAAGAAACCACCAAAGAACAACATCTCTATTGGTTTCTCAAATCACTCATCTCTATCCTTGCCAAAGATGTGGCATCCACCTTCCCTCAAACTGAATAGGAAGCCATCAACAAGGCTCAATAGTACGACCTCATTTATGCTTAGTCGGGTTAATTATACACAGTAATAGATGATGCACCGAGACCTATACCATTCAGCCAAGACAAACCTGGGATGTCTCATGCGATGGATGGATTGATTGGTACCACAACACACCACAATCCGTTCATCCAACCACCACCTATGTATGGTACACTCCAATATTCACCGATATATGGAGGGTTGTCTTATTACCCTCCTCCCCTTTACCAACAACCATATCTTGTTGCTCTCCCTCCACGCATGAGTGGACCTTTTCCAGCACCCATCATGCATCTAGCTTCTCAACCAAGTTCAGGTGCCCCTTCTACCTCAACTTATAACCTGGGCACAAGTGAAAGAGATTTCCCTTCCTATGTGCCCTACGGATCATTACCACAACATAATCTGTATTATCCATTTCCTGGTCCTCCCCATCCAATTGCTCCTCCACTGGGACAACCACATGCCGATGTTAACTTTGTTTAACCCTATCCCATTCAACAATTTCATAATTTGAACAGCTGAATACAAAAAATCCGGCCCATTAGCCGAACAATGCCAAAAGGAATGGGAAAAACTGAAACAATAATAACCCAAGACTAGGGGGAAATACCCCCCAACAAAACCAACATGTTGGGGGCAAACAAAATCAGGGTAACCAGAACCCCCAAGGGGACAATAACAATAAACTCCAAGGGAGGAAAAACAATAACCACCTCTGGATGAACTTCCCTTGCACTCTTTGCGGTGAGCATGGTCATTATACTCACCATTGCCCCCAAATTGTCGACTTCAAGCGGATGAAAGATTCCATGAACGTGCCACGTCCTCCAACATCACCTACCCCTCAGTAGGCCCCACAACAGTATTTGCAACAACCATCATCGGATGTGTTGTAAAACCCTATTCCACACCAAGGTGTGATGAATACCCAACAGGAGATACATTCTACCCCACCACAAATAGGATAGTATCAAAACCATGGAAATCTGGCAGATTGCAATATCCTCCTCACTAGCGAAGAAGAAATTATTCGACAAACGCACATTCGTCAATACAACACACCCCTTGAACATACTCCCACCACTTCATAATCAGCTCCATCTACAACCAGACAACCCTTGATGATTCCATGCCCTAAAACTGAATCAGCCATTCATATCCCTCACATCCTGTTATGATGGAATGTCAACAACCCTCAGGCTAGGGCGGCACATAATTATAGTCTGGTTGATGACTTGGCACAATCTCCCGCAGCCATGTCGGTATGGGAATTCCTCCAAACCTTTCCAACTCAAAGAAAATCCTTTCTTTTCACCTTGGGGGCAGTCGACCCATCTGATACTAGATTCATCAAATTTGATCTAGATAGTGGGGAACCTCGTCTCCCCGATTTGGTAGCTTTCCAGATACCAGCCAATATTCGAAACATCATGCTTCATCGATGTATCATTGATGAAGGTGCATACACATGCATCATGTCCAAAATTGTATGGAAAAAACTTGGCTCCCTCGAGCTAGTACCATCCTCCATCACTTTAAGAGCCTATGATGGTTGACCATCCTCCCCGGAAGGGATCTTTCAAAATGTCCCCATTGAACTCGGAGGAAAAACCATCCTGATAAACATTGAGGTTATCGACGCCTTGCCCGATTACAAAATTTTGTTTGGACGTATCTACATGTACGCTATGAAGGAAATGGCATATTTTGTGTTTCGACCGATGATGTTCCCCCACAATGGAAAGATCATCACCATCGATCAAGTTTCACATTACGAGCCTAACCACTCCTCCAACATCGATAAAATCCTACCTCTTTTCTACACTAGTTTCGACGCGTATCCACTCATGGATATGGGCCCCGAAATTTTCAAAGACCCATCCTTGTTGGGGGGATACCATGAAGCACCCCCTCTCATACAACCCTCAGCACAAGTGTGTGTCGTATATTCTAATGGAACTGCAATAGGAGACACTATCCCTTCCACAGAGGCTTCTCCTCACATCGACATCCCACCAGTTGAAGAAACTTTACCTCAGGATCTCCTAGAGAACCCTACTACACCACTTATCCTCGATTTCCCCCTCCCCCAGGGGAAAATCCTGGTTTGGGAGACAATTCCCCAAGCCATCACTCAAATCCCCTTCTTCTACCCCCCACCGGGTGTACAAGCATTTCAGGTCACCATGATGCTTACCCTTCCCAACATGGTGCTCTCCATCCCTGTATGGTATATCTACACCCACCTGCGATGGTTCCAAAACCATATCTCCCTCCTTAGTCAGAGGGAATCCCGATGCAGATTCCAATACTAAATTTGGCCACACAACCCTCACCCCCAATCTTCAGCACCACGACTATGGTTGGGGGTAGACGGAAGAAGAAAGATCCCACTACTCCACTTTCTCCCCGATTTCAACCTCCTTGTGCACTTTGCAAAAGAGAGGGACACCCCACTAATATATGTCCCTCTCTTCCTGAATTACGCAATCTGATCCAACTCCCTCAAGAAACCACATCGCTCATCACTTCACCAAGCACACCTAGTACTACCACATCATCCCCTACTATAGGAAGTAAATGGATGCAAACTAAATTCATGTGTGCCATATGTTCAGAGTATGGCCACTACACTCATCATTTCCCCGCTCTACCTCAGTTTCGACAGACGCTAATGGAGGTACTCCAAATATTTTAGCTATATCCCTCTCCACCCACACCTTTGGGTACCCACGTCATCGACATCCATTATGTATCAACCTTAGTCACCGAACGTATGATATTCCCTTGCTCTCTTTGTGACTCACTTGATCATTTCACATACCAGTGTCCTTTGATCATTGAATACAGGTGTCGTCACATGACCCTTATTCAAGATCCTATGACCACCTCACCTCATGTGATTCAAGTGATTCCCCCTATCCCTTCTCCAGCTACTATTCACATCACCACCCCTGAACCTGAGTCACTTCCCATCCCTCCATGGTTCATGGATAGACTGTCTGAGGATTTTCCCCCAAATCTTTCTAATTCTCCAATTCATCTCCCTAGGAAATCTTACCCCCGACCACAGTTTACAACCCGCAGTGTCTGGACATTTGTTTTATGTCAAGTGATCCATCACACCATAGTTGTGATACCCCCTCTACGTCTTCACCACTTGAATACAATAATATGATGACGGTCATCCCTATTACCTCCCCGGATCCCCTATATTCTCACATTTTCCACTATGACGAAGATATCCTGGAGGAACTCACTACCCTCGATTTCCCATGGAATGCACTCCATCACAGAGCTCTTTTTCTCTCATAGGAAGCCTTTGACCCTCCTATCCAAGATTCCATATGTGAAATTGTGTTGGACCTTGGGTATGGAAGCAAGCGGAAATCAAGGAAGAAAATGAGAAATGTAAACTGTGCAAAAGACACAGTGACTGTTACTAGGTCGAAGTGAGCAAAAGAGAAGAAAAGAAGGAATGAGTAAGATAAATCAAGCCATTGGACGAGGAGATCAAGGACGACATATCAGAAAGGAAGAAGGATCATGGAAAACTCAGAAAGCAGAAAAAGACATTGTTGGATGCTTTGGAGCACCACGTGAGAAGGAAGGAAAGATAGGTTAGCAAAGCCTTGCAAACGTGGATCAAGTTGACCTAGGGTTTTAGACACCTACGGTTTTGGTATCTAGGGTTTTGACACCTAGGTTTCAAACTAAGGATGTCGGTGAGCTATTGTAATGTATAAATAAGAACCTAGATGAGGAAATGGGGTTCGTTCTAGTTTTTTTATTGATGCAAGTGATTATTGTTGTGTGAGAGAGGACTGCTAAGTGTGAGAGTCTTCTGGTATTGTAATATCTTCAGCTGGGTCTGGAGATCAGTCCTGCAGATGGGTGTGAAAGAAGGGGAGAGACAAAGAGGAGAAGAAAGAAGATCTTCTAGATAAGAGCACAGACAAGAACTATATGCTTCATCTTAATATATTATAAAGAACAGTTTTGTGGACGTATCCCTAGAGAGAGGGTGAACCACATATATCTTGTGTCGTATCTGTGATTGGTGTTCTATTCTTTGTTATTGATATATTGATATTGCATTGCCTTGATAGATCTGATCTATCGTTGTGTGGAGTAGATCTAAGATATGTTGTATTGTTCTAAGTATTATATCCACTTGATATTCCCCTTGGTTGTAGACACCTCTATCCTGCAACCCCCCCATAGATGCTTCGGGTGAGACTGCATCCACTTCGCAGGTGTTTTTGAAAGGGCCAGTAATTAGGGCTTGTTGGTGCACTCTTGGAGTTGAACCCTGGGTCTACCCCTGTGCCAAAAAATGGTTATGTTTCCAAGACAAGAATCTTCTTAAGGGAATGTCAAGGTGGTTCCCATCAAAGAAAAATATTCAAGAGTGGATAGAGGACCAAGAAAAATACTTTCTAAAGCCCAGAACAAGAACCCTAATATTAGTACAGAGGATTGGTTGGAGAGATATATCTTTACTGATATACATGAAATTTTCTTTGGAGGAATCCATCAGAAGCTATATGAGTGGCTAGCTAGGTTAGCAGATACCCAGTTTGAGGTCAGATCTAGACCACCTGTGGTTTGGATGTCGACGCTGATCAAGAAGGTCAAGAGAGTTGATAAAGTCGTGTCAAGAGAAGTAGATCATTGGTTTGATAGTACCATTGGAGGGTATATCACCGAGTTTGTTGTTGACATAGTAGAGTCATATAGCCAAGACGAGAGATATTTCTTCAAGGGACCCAAAGGAAACTTTTTACATTTTCTGAAGTTAAGAATCAAGATGCTATTGCATGAGAAGAAAATATTGAAGATACAGTATATTGGTCTTATTTGAAAAAGATAATGTTCAAGAATTCGGACAGTGATAGCGACACAGAGGCTAGACATACGCGTAGTGGGAGAGTGTTCAGAGAAGTTCCTCTCATGAACCTGTTTAAGAAAAACTACGGGGAAAAGGGTTTCTATAGTGGAGAAGAGGCATATATGATAGATGAATAGCATTCAGAACCCACTGGGACAGAGGAAGGGAAAGTTGAATAACCTCACCGGGAAGAGCCAGAAACTTTAGGAACTGCGTAGACTGTTGAAGTAAGTACTATTATCCCTCCTATTGATTCAATAGCATTAATTAATCAGAGTAATCCAAGCCACCATATCATTCAGATCACTGTCACTATTAGTCCACCACATACTCAGTTAGGAACCCTAGGAATATCTATGGCAGATGAGATGAGACTCCCTATTTTTAGGGGAGATGGATCTAAAGATCCTGATCAGCACTAGTTCCTATGTGAAGTCGTATGGAATATTAAGAATGTCACCAAAGAAGCTGTTAAAATAACTCGTTTTAGTACTACCCTAAGGTATCGCGAACCAAGATGGTACATGAAGCTTGTCCAAGGACTTGCACAACCTAATCCATTGAATGATATCAAGAATGCATTGATTGCAGAGTTCAAGAAACCCAAGTCGGAATCACAATGAAGCTCATAGCTGAAAGAGATCAAGAAGAAGGTAGACAAACCTATTTGGGAGTTCGATCAGAGATTCAAGACCTTAACTGGCCAATTGACTTTTCAGATCCCAGATGAATAGAACAAAGAATGGTTCATTGTTGCCCTCTTACCACACATCAGAGTTCCTCTAATGCACCAGAATATCGCTTCGTAGGATGAGGCGCTAGAGATTGACATGAAGTTAGAATCATCCCCTATGGGAGAATCCAACTTAGGTATGAGTCAAATATTGAGTTAGCTAACTAGTTTGTCTCTACAGGTCGAAGATATGAAGAAAGACAAGGGAAAAGATTAAAGAGAAGACATATGGTGTGTCATATGTAGTTCATAAGGCCATGACAAGGAACATTGTCCCCTATTCCATGAATACTTGGCCTTTGGAGCTCTGATCCCCTTGAAACAAGTTACCCTACCCTGGTGCAAGGTATGTAGAAACAGACATCGCCCTGGTGAGTGCTACTACATGCAAAAATATGTTCAGACACCCACAAATATGTATTGCACGTTTTGTAAGTATATGGGACATGTTGATAGGGATTGTAGGGCTTACTATCTCATGCATGAAAGATCAAGAGATATATACAATATTCAAGGTGAAGTACTACAAGAAGGAAACACTACACAGTATAACTCCCCTAGGAGAGGAAACTTCAACCCTCGTGGTGGATTCCGAGGAAGAGGAAGAGGAGGAGGTATGGGTCGAGGTTGAGGAAAGATAATCTGTTATAACTATGGATAGCCCGGACACTTGGAAAGTGACTGTCATAACCCTTTTACCACTTGCATCTATTGCAACTCTTTCAAGCATGTCATCGAGGAATGTCCAACATTGTTGGCTAAACTTCAAGAGAAATGGGGACCTCAGCAGAACCCACAGATACAATTAATCAAAGAAGAACCTCGCAAAGAAAACCCTAGAGTCGTTTTTATCGCTCTAGTAGGTGTTGTTACAGGAGAATATAGAATGACCTCAAGAAAGACTACAAAAGACTCAAGAGTCCGGAAATATAAAGAGAAGACCCAAAATTTTGATGCAAAGAAAGAAAGACAAATATTTGAGGAGGAAAGAAAAGAGTTCAAAGCAAACCAAGGCTCTTCATCAAATACATGGCCAGAAGTAAGAGAATATGGAATCCCTCTGGCATTCGATCATTCTACTTCGCCAAAAGAAGGAAAAGAGGTAAGCAAGCTCATGGAACTTTTATATACTTGTATTAAGTTGATTTAGGATGAGAGCGTTGTGCAAGAGCTACAAAATTTAATCAAACAATATGAGATAGGAAGGATAGATCCTTTACTGAATAAAGAAGTACATCAACTATCCAAGAAGAGAAGGACAAATAAGGAACTACACTTGAATGCTTAGATAGGGGAATATGATATAGACTATGTGGTCCTCGACTTAGGGTCGGAGGTCAATTTCATGATGAAGAAAACCTGGGCACTAATGGGAAAACCTAAGTTGATATATTCCCCTATCAAGCTTAGGATGGCTAATCAATAGGTAGTAATCCCCTTCGATAGATTGGGACATGTCCCTGTGGACATCGACGGAGTACAGACGTTCATAGACTTTGAGGTAATTGAGATAGTTGATGATAGTTGTCCTTATCCTGCACTGTTAGGAATTGATTGGGCTTTCAATAATTCCACTGTGGTCGATTTAAATAAAATATGAATGACGTTTGAAGGAGATGGCCTTAGGGTCATTGCACTGTTAGATCTTGATGAAGGACCCCGATAAACTAAGCCCATCAGAGAAGAAGACCATGCATACGTACTGGAAAACATATACAAATTAACAGCCAGACAACATGATTACATTAATCCTATGGCCAATGGGAACCTAAGTTGGCAAAGTGACAACACATGATCATCAGATTCAGAAGAAGCACTGGAGAACCCGTAGAACAAAATGTATGAATTATATACAAGGAGATGTGCTAGATTAACCAGAGAAGTTCATTGGATTGGCACATCAGTAAGTAACCTACCCACCTTTGATGGTATGAATCTGTTTGAAACCTTCTTATTGGACTTTGAAGAAAGTGTACCAACACAACAAATATTGTTGGCAATGGATGAGGCCTTGAAAGACACACCAAAAATATGGTGGGGGATGCATAAAGACAACATTACAGACTAGGTACAATGTCGTACTTTGATGACAATGTGATTCTCAGCACAAGTAAAAGGCTGCGAAGTTTAGTATACAAGTCAAAGCTTCCCAAAGGACCATGTGTGAAGTTGTGAGGAATCTTGGAGAACCATTCCTCAAGAGAAATGGGTGCACAAATTCATTAACACGCTGGACACAACCCCTATAAACCGGTACCTTCAAGTGGAGCTACGCCTCATCACTACAGATTGGGAAGGTATGACTCAGAATTTTGTAAGCACCTTCTTATTTGAAATTCAATATCCTTCAGTAGATCAAGTATTACATATTGCAATACAGAAATTATTTGAGGAGGCACCTATCCTCCCTTTGGAGCAAGCAGAGGATGAATGGACTGCGCCTCTCCAGAAATTGCAAGGTTGTTACAACATCAACGTTGATGAAGACGATGATCCTAGGAAGGTGAAAATCGTAGAGATAGAAGGCCAGAGAGATGTGGAAGGACCAGGAGTTGAGATACCATTTATTGGACAGCCGATCAAGATCAATAAAGTCAATATTGGAACAGAGCAAACACCGAAGCTTGCAAATGTTGGAGATTATTGGGATGCTACCACTATTAACAAGATCACTGAGTTACTGCATGAATATCAGGACTTGTTTCCAACCAAGTTCACTGATATGAAGGGAAATAAAGGGCCTATGGGAGAAATGAGGATCCCATTGAAACCATATGCAAGACCAGTCAAGTAGAGACCCTACAGATTGAACCCTAAATATAAGGAGAAAGTGAAGATTGAGCTCGACAGAATGCTAGAACCAGGGATTATAGAACATGTTGAAGAGTCATAGTGGATTATCCCTATGGTGGTACAAGACAAGAAGACAGGAGAGATCGGAATCTGCATAGACCACAAGAATCTGAATGATGCTTGTTTGCATGACCCCTTCCCTACGTCATTTACTAACGAAGTGTTAGATAATGTAGGAGGTCAAGAAGTATAATATTTTATAGATGGATTTTCAGGATACCATCAGATCCAGATTGCCAAGGAAGATTTCCATAATACTACATTTTCCATAGAATGAGGATCCTACCAATATACAATAATTCCCTTTGGATTGAAGAATGCCCCAACCATCTTTTCCAAGGTGGTAGTCGAAGCATTCAAAGAGTTCCTACATAAATTTCTAGAAGCATATTTTGATGATTGGACTCTTTTTAGTTTACTGCAAAATCATATTGAATGTCTAAGGCTAATGTTGGACAAATGCAGGCAATGTCAAATTTCCTTGAATATGAAGAAGCACATCTTCTTCTCACCATTTGGAGTGTTGTTAGGTCATATTGTATGCAAGAAGGGATCTAAAATTTCCATTATAGTTGATCTTCCACCTCCTACTTCAGTCAAAAAGTTGTGCACTGCACCGAGACATACGAGATATTACAGGAATTTCATTAAAGGATATGCCCAGATTACAACACCTATGGAGAATATTTTGAAGAAAGACTGTCAATTTCACTGGATAGAAGAATGTCGGCAGAGCTTCAACACACTGAAATAGAAAATGGTCACCGTGCCTATTCTGGTTTTCCCAGATTGGAGAAAAAAGTTTCATGTGCATGTCAATGCATCTTCTATTGCATTAGGAGTTATGTTAGAACAACCAGGAACATGAGACATTGACCACCCATTATCCTTTACTAGTAGGAAGTTATCAACAACAGAGATCAACTACACCACCACTAAAAAAGAAGGGTTATCCATGGTGTATGCGCTGCAGAAATTTCGCCACAGCTTGTTGGGAGGACACTTTAAAATGTTTACTGATCACTCTGTGCTAAAATACCTAGTCAACAAGCCAGTGTTGGGGGGGAGAATATGCAGATGGCTTCTTCTATTTCAGGAATATGAATTTTATATCGTAGTTAAATCGGGAAGAATGAACACAGGTCCTGACCACTTGTCAAGGTTGGAACATGGCGAAGAGTCGACTAGTTTGGAGGATGCACTATCGGATGCACATTTATTGACCATTAGAAAGATTTATGACCACTTCACAGAGATAGTCCACCATCATAAGAGCATGCCTTACAATACACAAGAAAATGGTACAGTGGAAGAATTAAACAAGATCTTGGAGACAACACTGACGAAGATTTGCAGTGTGAATAGGGATGACTGGGATTTAAGAGTACCGGCAGTACTATGGGCCTATAGAACCACTTGAAAGAAGCTAACAATGTAGACCCCTTTTAAGTTGGTGTATGGTCTTGAAGTCATTGTCCCAATGGAATATTTGGTACCAAGCCTAAGAATTGTTGCCTTTACAGATATGGATGACACTAGCGTTGTTCGAGAAAGGCTTGCACAGTTGGTAGAACTAGAAGAAGACATATTTGTTGCATGATTCCATCATCAAGTACAGAAGGAAAGAGAGAAGGCCTATCATGATAGGCAAATCAAGAAGAAGGAATTTAAATAAGGTGATTTGGTATTGGTGTATGACAGTAAGTTTATAAAACATCCAGGAAAGTTCAGAATGCATTGGCTCGAACCATATGAGATTGCCTATATTATAGAAGGAGGAGTTGCACAGTTGAAGACCTTGAATGGAGAATGGAAGGAAGGGATGGTGAACGAGAGTCGGTTGAAATTGTATTGTGACAACCAGTTGCCTCACATCTCTTAGTAAAAGCATGAGTAAAAGGGTCTAGGTACTAGGTGTAGTTGAAACTGGGTACCATACATAGAAAAGATAGTTTGCACAAGAAAGGAAGGGATGCATAGAGTAGAAAGAAAAGGTTGCACTACGCAGTATGAAGTCGAATTAAAATAGAAGGATCAGATATGAAGTGCCTCGGGACGAGTCACAGGTGAGTGTTGGGGGCCTGTTGGCCCTTGGGTATGGAAGCAAGCGAAAATCAAGGAAGAAAAGGAGAAATGTGAACTGCGCAGAAGACACAGTGACTGTTACTGGGTCGAAGTGAGAAAAAGAGAAGAAAATAAGGAGAGAAGTAAGAGAAAGCAAGTTGTTGGACAAGGAGATCGAGGAATACATATCAACAAAGAATAAGGATCGTGGAAAACTCAACAAGCGGAAAAATCCACCGTTGGATGCTTTGGATCATCGTGCGAGAAGGAAGGAAAGACAGGCTGGAGAATCCTTGAAAATGCGGGTCAAGTTGACCTAGGGTTTTAGACACCTACAGTTTTGGTATCTAGGGTTTTGACACCTAGGTTTTGACCTAAGGATGTCAGTGAGCTATTTTAATGTATAAATAAGAACCTAGATGAGGAAAGGGGGTTCGTTCTAGTTTTTTTATTGATGCGAGTGATTATTGTTGTGTGAGAGAGGAGTGCTAAGTGTGAGAGCCTTATGGTATTGTAATATCTTCAGCTAGGTGTGGAGATCAGTCCTACAGTTGGGTGTGCAGGAAGGGGAGAGACAGAGAGGAGAAGAAAGAAGATATGCTAGCTAAGAGCGCAAACAAGAACTATATGCTTCATCTTAATATAATATAAAGCACAGTTTTGTGGACGTATCCCTAGAGAGAGGGTGAACCACGTATATCTTGTTTCATATGTGTGATCGATGTTCTGTTCTTTGTTATTGATATATTTATATTGCATTTCCATGATAGATCTGATCTATAGTCGTGTGGAGTAGATCTAACATGATAAGTGATATATGCATGGTGTATTGTTCTAAGTATTAGATCCACTTGCTATTCCCCTTGGTTGTAGACACCTCTGTCCTGCAACCCCCCCATAGTTTCTTCAGGTGAGACTGCATCTGCTTCGCAGGTGTTGCCGAAAGGGCCAGTAGTTAGGGCTTGTTGGTGCGTTCTTGGAGCTGAACCTTGGGCCTGCCCCTATGCCAACAAATTGAAACCAAGGATTTTATTCCATCAGATAATATAGACTGGTTCAACAATGATATCCATGTCCCCAACTCTTTTGAAGAAGGAAACATGGCCAATATTTCCCCCACTGTCAAAATCAACATTTCCATCAAACCGAGAATTGTAGAGGAAATCACCATTGGTGTTGCATGATCCCCTGAGGAAATCACATCTTACAAATCTCTCTTTCAAGAATACCAAAATATTTTTTCCTGGTCATATACAAAGATTCCCGGCCTCGATCCTTCTATAGTCGAACATTGCATCGACACATGGCTCGATGTCACCCCAGTCCATCAAAAGCAATGCCCACTTCACCCATCCAAAGTCATGGCTATCAAAGACAAAATTGACAAATTACCCATTTTCGGGTTCATATACCCCATTGCGTATACCTCATGGGTCTCCAACCCCATCCCTGTTAACAAAAAATAGGGAACTATTCACGTTTTCACCGACTTCCGCGATCTCAATCATGTTTATCCCAAAGACAACTTCCCAACCCCTTTCATCGACCAAATTATCGATGAATGTGTCGTCCATGAGGCCTTGTCCTTCATACCCTCCTCAAATAATTATACCCATGCATATCCACGAAGATATCTTTCCTTCACCCGTGCATTAGTGGGCTCACCCCTAAAAACACCCTAATACGGCCCTTTGTATGACCCATACCCAAAAATATAAATTATCTATTGTGTAGGAGGATGGGGTCACTAACCTGACTCTTGCAAATCTTGGATCGATCAGCTTGAACTCCCATAATATTTGAAACTCCTCCAAATACCCCCGTCAACTCACTATAGAAGCAAGTACAAATGAGGTGGGATTGTGAGCCCCACAGCCATATATAGTCCCTTTAGCCAAACTTCCACACTCAGTTACAGGAGCTCTGAGTCTCTGTTTCCTTATCCGTCTTCAGCCATGGAATCAGGATCCCACTGCCTACACAATCACATTCCCCGGGCCACCATCTGCACTCAGCCTCAAGGGAGCCTTTTTCTCACATCACGTCTAGGTACGCATGCTCATGCTCAAAATTATCAAATAATTGTTATATGTTATTTATCTTCAAATATTGTTCGCGTTGGGTATTTGATTTTCATGTGTGAAAGTACTTATTAACACAACCTAGCACAACCCCTTTAGGTATATGATCGAAACTAGCATGTAATCATTCCCTCTAAATCTCAATTGCATCTCCTAGTCACACCCTACGACATTTGCCTTTAGGGTCCCTACATTTGGCTCTGCAGTACTCTCACCTCTGTTGCATTTTGGTATTGTCACCCGGTAGCACTCTCCCCCACATGAGTTGTTCCATTCATAGTAACCCTTGGTACTTTGACACTCATGCTACTTTCACCCCCTAGGGATGGGAGTCCCGATAGTCTTACACATTTTTGAGAATAAGACACATACTCCTTCTCATCATTTTTCTATATTTCCCAATGGACCCCCAGGTTATATCATCTCGGTTCTATTTTGATTGTGCCTCCATAGTATCATTAACCCTCCATTTCATCCACAATCAATTTTCCCATCTGCAGATTTCCCTCCATTCATTTACCTCATACAGAAACCCACCCATTCCCCCCCCAGCCCCCACCAGTTCTCCACACCACTTGCGCCCTCACAGGCAAATCCATCTTTCCCTAGGGAAACCATTTATGTATCCGTACACTCATCCCAAATTATTCTTTATTTATTTGGTAATTGTAAAAATCCTTTGTTTCCAACATTTACGTAGCTTTTTGTTGTCACCCTTGATGACCTTATTTTTCTGGAAAAGCAACCCATGTCGCCCTTGGTTGGGGAATTCATTATCTTCTACTCATGTTGACATCATCCATAAACCCCGAGTGTCCCACCATCCATGTACCCCTAATCTCTGAGTTTGTACACTTTGTCACGCCTATGGCACAATTTAACCCCATGTCTAGTTGTACCCCTGACGCTAGATACAGTTTCATGGTTAATGCCAATCATCCTTCAAGCATACCCTTAACCAGGGGAATTATTGAGACTCACCGCATCTTGACTTTGTTCATTTTACCTATCAGTTCCTTATCTTATCTAGTGGGTTTCATGAAGCCCTTTTCTTCTTGGAGTCACGTCTCCCTTTCTGTCGACATCAACATAGTTTCCAGAAGGGTGAAAATATCTTGGCTCTTATTACCTTTACAATGAGGAGTCTCAGACGACATAGAGAGAACCACCATTGCTCTTTGATGTCGTTGACCCTCATAAAATTTGAATTCAACAAAATATCATGTTATGGTGAGTCTTACTATGCGACTATTGTAGTTGTTTTACACTCACCGAAGACCTCTGAATTTATTAGGCCATCAATGCCTACGAGAAATCGACACTTCTTATAGGCATCCTTTCCCCTTTTCAGAGTATGTTCACCATCAGAATTGACATATTTCGTTATCAAACCGCCCCAGAGGGCACTGCAGTTATCTACATCATCATACAACTTCAGTTATTGTCTTACATTTTTGAGTTACATGACACGGGCATGGGGCATGCTCACCTCGTTTGTATACATATTTTATTTCTCTACCTAGAGAAAGGTTTGGGTCCCATAGTTTCCCCTCTCCCTCCGACGGATCATTCTTGTAGTTTCTATCATCACTCTTCCTTACAATGGTACTCCCAGTAGAAGAAACGTTGATGTATTTCATCTATACATATGCTCCTAACCTCACATATCAGGGGGCATCTGTTATCACTGAAATTTTGTCTGCAACATTGCACGCAAATGGTTACAGAAATACAACAGTTCCAAACACCTATTAGTTCACCTGTAGCACCAAAAATGCATTTCCAAGAGGCAAAAACTATACAATTGGAAAAAAAATGACATGCGTTGAATCACTAAAAGAACGTGCACAGTGCGTGGGCCAAAGAAGCTTGTAGATAACACAATGCACCATGTGCATGACTGTGTACGAGAAAGGTGGCGCACTCCTGTGAATGGTGCATGTATGGTTCTTGTCATCCCCTCAACCACTTATGGACCATATCCCAACTTGATTTGAGCCTCAGATCTGAGTTGAATCCGAATGAGGGGATGGTCAAGGACCAAAGGGTGCCCTAAAGGGCCCATTGTTCACACCAAGAACCATTTGAATAATTCCTTGAAGTCATACTATATATGGAGGCCATGGGTGCACTAAGAATTTAAAATTTTCATAGTATTGTTATGTTGCCTCAATCCTCCCTCAAGAACCCTCTTTTCTTCTTGGAGAATTCTAGTAACATTCCAATAGGCCATTCCACTCACCTCTTGAGGGAATAGGCTTGTATTTCTTCACCATTTTATTTCTTGTTTATAATTGTAAGAAGAGCTCTCCAATAGGTAACTCAAGAGCCCTCCCAAGGAGGAAGAGGGGATCCATAAGTCCTCCTTTCTCTACGGTGTTTTTCCAACTAATATAGTTATCCATTGGTGGCATAATCTTGGTCATTTGGTTGATTGATTTTGGTTCAAAGTTTCTTATGCATTCTAGTTTTATTTCCTTATTTATTTTTATTTTATTTACTTGTTGATTTCATGTGCTTGGATTGTCTAACTCATGCACTAACCTCTGTCTTGTCTAGTAGGGCCAACTAGATTTGTAAGTGCCCTTGTTTTTCTCACCCAAGTGAAAAAATGGACACACCAACTGGTTTTCCACTGGGCCTTGTTCATGACTATGACATCTATGGCATGTGTCTACTTTGTATTTCCTATTCATGGCCATGAACAACTATTTGGTATATTTCCTCATGGATCTGTAGTGTAATTCAAATTGGCAGCCATGTGTACAAATTCATCATGGATTGTAATATTCTCATGAATAACTAGTTCTTCGAGATGAGTCTCCATTACTCCACTTCTTGTAATTATAATGTATTATGTCCATTGCAGATACTCCTCTAACCTCACACATTAGGGGGCATCCGTTATAGAAAAACTTTCCTCACCCCATGCAACTTGCTTGGATGGCCTTTATATTTCCCTATGCAGAATTGAAGTCCCCTTTTGTACTTCCCAAAGCCAAAAAATAACATTTTTCCACATATACGTGTCCTACCAGTTAGAAAACATTTGTATATGTAGGTTGCACCACTACATCCCGGGTATATCAAGTTTGGTGCCCAAAATTAAAAATCATGTCGGGTTTCCATGTCACGTCACAAGATCCATGATCCTTGACCTTCCAGATACTGGAAACGTTTCGACTCAGCCTTTTAGTTCCGTTTGAAGGTTATAAATTGAGCCATATACAATCCATGGAGGAGGAGAGAATTCAACTTTTGAGAGAAAATATACTCTAGAGAAATTTTAACTTCACATTGAGTCTGCATCCCTTTGTCCTTTAAATTCTGAACACATTTTTCATCCCCCAAGCTCTTGCCTCTTTGATGGAGAACCTCATTGTCTCCTTTATATGAGATTTCCTTTGGTGGAGGATTGAAGTGGTGGAGGCCCAGATGGAAGGGACTTAGTTTCTCGATTGTGAGACATGCTGACACAGAAGTTTGTCACTTGTATACTTTTGTTGATTATCTTAATAGAAATACTCTTTTCTCGTCTAATTGATATCTTGCAAATATTTGAATTATTATTCCATGGGTGTATTTGTTATGTATGTTAATGGATTATGCTATTTTATATTCTAACATTATATATTATCACCATATGCTTTTGTATCTTGGTTGTTGAGGACAAGTTGCAGGTATAAAGATTTGAGTTGTGTTCTCAACGATGGTCTTCATCAAACGTTTGGATGAGGTAGGCTCTTTATCTTTTCTTGTTAGAATTTTCATTTATATAGAATACTTGGGATTAGAGTTGATTTATGCAGTCATTCCATCTGTTGTGGTTTACCCCATGCCACAAAGATATTTTCCTCATACCAAACCTTCCTAAAAATAGTATTAGGACATGGAAATATTTTCAAGATAGATTTTCATGATACCATTATTAATATATGGGAACCAAAAGAGACGGTAGGTTGTTATTGACACAATTTAATGGGATAAATAAGAAGGAGAATGAATCAATAAAGAAATTTGATACAAGATTTGGAAATATACTAAAACAAATTTTTGATGACATTAGTCCAAAGGATGGTGTTGTTATTCTCCTATATACAAACACCTTTGAGGGTAAATTTGGATTTATGCTTAGGGACAAGGCCCCAAATACTCTTGTAGAAGCACAAGAATATTCTACTAAGATTGAGGAAAACATCTTGGTTTCTAAGGTAGAACATTTTCATGCTCCTTTTGCCAAAGTTGAGACCAAGCCTAGAACTTATATGAATAATGTTGATCCTACCCAAGACCCTATGATTCTCCTAGACTAAAGGTGTGATCAAATGACAATTGAGATGTTGAAAACTCAAAATCTCCTTATGAACAAGGTGAGTAACCTAGAGAGATCTCAATAGAAAAAATTTCCTTCTAGACCTCAACACAACAATAATCGACAACAAAGAGGAAACCAAGGATGGAATCCTATGCTCTATAATGAGAAAAAGGTACCTAATACCCTTGCACCTACTAATATGATTAATCAAGAATTCATCCCTTGGTGTTCTCCTTTTGGTGATTCACATTGGGAATATGAGTGTCCTAGACTTCATGATAATGATAATAATAATGACGCCAACAATTGTGAATGCATGAATTATATTGAGAAGTTGGATATCATTTATACCATATCATCCCAAGAATTCTACAATGTTACCAAGTAAATAAGAGGCTACTAGGATGGCTCGGTTAGATATTTTGAATGAAATGGATGAGGAATCTAAGGAAAATATTATAAAGAAAGAGTACTTAACATATTCTAGAAGAAAGAAGGCACCTGATACTTCTCCTAGTGATCCCAAACCTTCTCATAAATGGAAAATACAGCCCTTTCCTTTGGATGTTAATGTTTATCCTCCACCAAATTTTCCCAAGAATGATGTTATAGATTTGAATATTGATATGACTAGTGCCTTGGAAAATATTAATGTACATGTCCCTCTTACTGAAATAATGAATATTCCTTCTCGAAGGGATAACGTTAAGCAATTCCTAAGTATCCAATATGAATCTAAGGATACTATTGTAGTATTACAAGCTATGTATTATGATTGTATAAATGGAGGACATGCACCTTTTTTCAGCTCTTTGGTAGTAAATAATCTCTTGCCTCATAAATGTATGCTTGGATATGGGGCTTATACCAATGTGATGTCTTTAATCTAATGGATCAATTAGGTTTAAAAATCACAAGGCCTTATATGAATGTGTGTGGAATTGATTCAAAATCCATTAAGTTTTGTGGACTTATTAAGTATTTGAAGGTTAAACTTGTTTCTTTTCCATATATATCTCTCTTGATGGATGTTGTAGTTATAGATGTACCTTGTTCTTAGGGAACGTTAATTTCTAGAAAGTGAGATACAACATTAGGAGGAATCATTTAGATGGAATTAACATGTGCTACTATACCAACTACTGATGGAACCCTCTTTACCCTTTATAGGCATCCTACTGTGAAATGTCAAGTTAAATACCCTCAAGATCCCATGAATGAAGTAATGAATATTGGTTTGGAAACTGGTAACTTTGGTGTTTCCACAAACATGAGACTGCCATTTGAAGAAAACATTGATCAAGTTATTGCTACCACATCAACCTTAGTAAACCATGATTGTTTTTATGACCCTTCTATTTTTCCTTTCACACTTGATGATATTGATGACATAGTTTTTCCAAAAGGAAAGGATTATGGAAAAAAACTTATGAAGTATGAGAATAAGGATACATGGTCTATTATGATTTTAAACCAAGGTAATGAAGGAGTCTTAAATTTGTGTGAAGATGATCGAAAGATAATTTCCTTGATCAAGTCCCATTGCCCTACTTTAGTGTAGATTTTAACCTTGTACAATTAATTAGTACAAATAGATTCTTAATAAAAAAGGAAAAGATAGAATGGCACACACATAGATTACATAGAGATTTTTACCCTGGAAACCCAAACTGAGAAAACCAACAACCTGATTAGAGTTTCACCTCTAATTATTTATTCATGATCCTTCTTCATTATTTACAATAAAATATATATAAGATATTGAGACATCCAAAACTCCTAATACATTGACTTGGATTATTCAAAAACCATAATTCCTTAATCAGAGTTAGAAAACCATCAGTGCAAACCATGTTCTGAAAAACCACTAAAAATGGATGCACAAGCCATCATTTGTTTTTCGAGGGCGTTGCCCCTAAACCCCTACGTAGAGGGGCTCCCGCCCCTCCGTGACCCCCCTATGTTCTTGGTGCAACGCAACATGTGGGGCTGGTCATGCAAAGAATATAACACATACCCAACATATAGATCAAGGAAATACAACTCAAGATGGTGAATAAATTATTGATCTTAAAGCAAGGATAAAAGACTGTGAATGGGGAAGCGTGGTACTTATGCGGTACAAGATAAAAAGGAAGCCAATTGTGCATAAGAAAATTGATAGTTTATGGCATGGCCCTTTAAACAAGATTTAGAAGAAGTATGTAATTGATTCCTTCTATTTGACCACACCTTAGGGAAGGGAATTTTCAATACCTATTAATGGATCCCTCCTCAAACCCTAATATTCTAAAGGAACATGACTTCTCTAGTTTAGAGTAGCATAGTTTTATGCCATGTTGTGTGCTTGCATATTGATTGTACTTTATTTTAATGATGTTATTTATTGATTGATTTTATGCATTCGTGATAGCTTAGAATATACATGTTATACCGTTTTTTTGATATATTGATGAAAATGAAAATATTTTTTTCCCACATTTATTTTTATACCTTTCATATACCAGGGTGGATCATATCCCCCTACTCTTTTATTACTGATAATTTTATGTTATAATGTAGTAGGAAAGTTTTAGAGTGTTGAAGGAGTGTAGGTCTTAGAGTACTAGAGATGATGAGGTTCTCATGTGCTATACAATGAGCACATGTCCCCGTGTTGGAGATAGATGTTACATGCTCTCACCTAGGCGTAACTAGAGGAGATCATTCTTCATGATCTAGATGATAGTGGTTCCAGATATGATGACCAAAATCCTCCATAAGAAAACATCCCCTCATATGCCTCCTTCTCATCATTTCTTATCTCATTCACTTGATCAAAAAACTCATTTGATGATGGTGGTCCAACACACATGAGTTACATTAGCCATTGTTTCATACAAAGTGTTTACATTTAATGTATTGGGAATTTAGGTAAGGATCATGGGTTGAAGTCAGATAATGAATCGTGATGCTTGGAAGTTATGATTTTTTTTTTTTTTATTTCACGTTGGTGGCCATCATATGTGTTCTATTCAAGTGTTGTCTCTCTTGTGGAAAATGGGTACCATCAGGAGGCCTTGATAGGGGTAACGTACCCATGCATTTCCATACTTAACACTTTCTATCTGCTTTCCTTTCATTGTACTATATTTTGGAAATGGTTATTACATGTATCCCAAAAAGGTTCATACGTCATTCTCCTATGAGAATGGGATTGAATGCTCGAGGTTGATGTAGAAAATAATGGAAAGAGCATGTTATAAATTCAAAATGCAGAAGAACAATAAAGGGGTATGAATGTTCAATCAAAATCCAAGTAATCTTGAGCTCTACCCCCTTGCTATAAGGCCATCACCCCATGTCATAAGGAATTGAATGCATATATAAAGAAAGGACTTGATTGAATTATCCCAATGTAATAAATGCATAAAATTGAAAAGGGGATTGCAATTCAAAACAATGAATATCAAAAGGAAATATAGGGGTGGAAATAAATAGTGCCAAGGAAAGGGTAACTTAATGCATTAAGCACTCCCTCTACAAAGGCACTCAAGGAGATGAAAATCACAAATGGCATTGCATGGTAATGACACCATGACCATGAAGTAAACCCCAAGTCATACCACTAACTCATACTTACACTTTGATTGGTTTCTAGGGAAATACTCCTCTACTTTGGTATTGGCACACTTAATATGGTTCTATGATGGTACACCCATACCTAAACTTAGGAAATTGCATAAAGTCATAAGCTAGTGTGAATTTTGAAGAAGATACCTAATGTGAACAACTTACGTGGCTTTTGCATGAAATTGTGACTCACTTTTTATGATCCTAATGAATCTTGTATCCATGATGGTTGGTCTCACTTGATTCATTGAGCCCATGTTTGATGATGATGCACCCCTTGACATAGTCCTTGGAGGATGTTGGTTATGCTTCTCCCACACTTCATTGGGTATGTTGCACATTTCAAGGAGTTCATTGGAGTTTTGATGATAAGCGTTGGACTATGTGATGACTTGGAATGCCTCTTGACATCCTCCATCTCACCTTGGACCTTGGACGTTGCACTTTGGAGCTATGGCATTGCACCATGAGCCTAACATGTCACTTAGAGAGCAACGATCCCCCACCATGGATGTTGCACCCCTTTGAGGACATTGAGTTTTGTCTTGATGATGTGACATGTGATGATGATAGTACACCTCTTGGAAGGGGCCATGACATCATTTTTTTTTATGATTTCATACCCTAGGATGAGGACATTTCATGTATGATGGGACGCCACATTTGAGGGTGATATGACACTTTCTTGAGCCTACCTAGCACTTTTGATGATAAGTTGGCATCTTCTTGACGAGGATATGTGACCTTCTTAATGAGGAGGCATGAATTTTGATGATGCAATGAAACTTTTGGGAAGGGAAATGAATTTTGGAGCAATTACACCCCAGTTGGAGATGACATCACCCTTCTTGAGCCTTCTCCACTCACACATGTGATGTTTTTGAGGGACATTTTAATGTTTTAGTATTGTATTATTGTCTTAGAGGAATTTTGGGGGGTCGACCTAGACCTATCCACCTTGTATCATAGGCAAGTTAATTTTATAGGGGATTTTTAGTGGATATTAGCTAAATGAGGGAAAATGCTTAGTTTCCTCATATAAATAGAGGAAGTGCTCCCTCATTTGATTTCATTGCAACTTGTGGAGGATTACTTCTACTTGTCTCTCCTCTATTTCTCTTTTGTCTATGGATGGATAACTTATGCACCTTCTTTAAGAGATGTTCTATGGATGCTTTTTCATGCTTGATGGATGATGTCATGGTTATGTTTTCATGGACGAGCATTGGTTTAACTAGTAAGTGGTATTTCTAAGTCTTTGTTGATTTATTTATGAATGTAATAAGTGTGAATGTTCTTATCAAAGTGGTGATAGTGCATTTTAACTTGTGTTTTCTTGGATAGATGTTATCTTGTAAACCCTAGGAAGGTTTGTAGTGGAATACCTTCTCTTGATATCATCTGTTTTAAATCTTGTCAAAGGACATATGAATATTTCTAGGGTTTGTAGTGGACTACCCTAGTTGTTTTCCTATAAGATAGCTTTTTAAGGTTTGCAGTGGACTACCTTATGGTTTATCCAATATCCACCCTTGTTATCAACTACTAAAGGTTGCTATAAGACATAGGATGGATCCTTAGGGTTTGTAGTGGACTACCCTAATTTCCTTTCTATAGGATAGATACCTAGGGTTTGTAGTCGACTACTCTAGGGTTGTATCCTTAAGTTCTTACTTCACCTTTGTCTCCAAGATAGTTCATAGTTTGACTCCATATGCCCATGAGGAATAAATGACACTAGTCTTAAATCCCTCTAGCAAGTATTATAACCTAAATTCACTCTTCTCCTTCATTGCTCTAGGGTTAGATTAGGGCTTATGGAAATTTTATTTTAGTTTCATCCATCATTGAGCTTGACGTCTAGGGTTTGATTAGCATATTTCACCTTAAAGTGCATCTTGTCGTCATTTATTAGATTGTTGATTTATTTTTTCATCCCTCTAGGGATTGACATCTTGCATATTGAAATTTGTTATATTATCTTATAATTTTAGCAATTAATTGTTTAAAAAATCCTAGTTTAATTTGTATTTTCATCCCTATTTTATTGCATGCTTAACTTGTGTTGGCATAAGGGCAGACCCAGGGTTCAGCTCCAAGAGCGCACCAACAAGCCCTAAGTATTGGCCCTTTCGGCAACACCTGCGAGGTAGATGTAGTCTCACCCGAAGTAGCTATGAGGGGGTTGCAGGATAGATATGTCTACAACCAGAAGGAATGCCCAGTGGATTCAAAGTAATCAACACACAACAAGCTAGTATTCTTTATCCTCCTACAACCTACTACGCAAGTTATATCTATCATATCTAACACAATAATGCAATAAAAATATGTCAAATGACAAAGAACCGAGCATTTATCACACACACAACACAAGATATATGTGGTTCACCCTCTCTATAGGGATACGTCCACAGAATTGTGTTTTATAATATATTAAGATGGAAGCATACAGTTATGATCTGCGCTCTTAGCTAGAAGATCTTCTCTTCTTCTCTCTCTTTCTCTCTCTTTCTCCCCTCCATGTGCACCCAGCTGCAGGGTTGATCTTCACACCCAGTTGAAGATCTTACAGCACAGACTGATCTCACGATACAATACTTCTCTCTCAATAGCAATCTCTCCTCACAACACAATCTCTTCTAACAACAATAATACTAACCCACAATAACAACAACAATAATGACAACAACCGAACCCAGGTCCTCTTGACCTTTATTTATACATTACAATAGCTCACTGACAGTCTTAGGCCAAAACCTAGGTGTCAAAACCCTAGATACCAAAACCCTAGGTGTCTAAAACCCTAGGTCAACTTGACCCGCGTTTTCAGGGCTTCGCCAGCCTGTCTTTCCTTCCTTCTCGCGGGATGCTCCAAAGCATCCAACGGTGGATTTTTCTTCTTGTTGAGTTTTCCAATATCCATATTCCTTGCTAATATTTCATGCTCGATCTCCTCATCCAACGAATTTATTTCTCTTACTTCGCTCCATCTTTTCTTCTCTTTTGCTCGCTTCGACCCAGCAACAGTCACTCTGTCTTCTGCATAGTTTTCATTTCTTCCTTCCTGCCTTGATATTTGATTACTTCCATACCCAAGGGCCGAAAAACCCCCAACACTCACCTATGACTCGTCCCGAGGAACTTCATATCTGATCCTTTTGCTTCGCTTTGTCTTCGGACTACACAGAGCAGCCTTTTCTTTTTTCTCTATGCCTCCTTTCCTTCCTTGTGCAGATTGTATTTTTTGTGTCTGGTACCCATTTTCAACTGCAACTGGTACCTAGACCCTTTTCCTCATGCTTTTACTGGGAGTTGCAGGGTAGTTGGTTGTCATAATACAATTTCAATCAGCTCCCATTCACCAAACCTTGCTTCCATTCTCCATTCAAAGTCTTCAACTGCGCAGCTCCTCCTTCTGTAACATAGGAAACCTCATATGGACCAAGCCAATGTGTTCAAAACTTCCCTGGATGTTTCATGAACTTACTGTCATATACCAATACCAAATCACCTTACTTAAATGCCTTCTTCTTGATATGCTTGTCGTGGTAGGCCTTCTCTCTTTATTTCTGGACCCGCTGATGGAATCGTGCAATGAATATGTCTTCTTCAAGTTCAACCAACTATGCAAGCCTCTCTTGAACAGTGTTAGCGTCATCCATTTCTATAAAGACAGTGATTCTTAGGATTGGTACCAAATATTCCATTGGGAGAATGGCTTCAAGGCCATAAACCAACTTAAAAGGGGTCTACATTGTTAGCTTCTTGCAAGTGGTTCTATAGGCCCATAGTGTTGTTGGTACTCTTAAATCCAAGTCATCTATGTTCACACTCCAAATATTCATCAGCGATGTCTCCAAGATCTTGTTGAATGCTTCAACTGTCCCATTCACTTGTGGATGGTAAGGTGTGTTCTTCTAATGATGAACTTCAAATTCCTCAGTCAAGGCTTCAACTGTCTTATTAATTAAATGTGTGCCTTGATCACTCATAAGGATCTTTGGGCATCCAAACCTAGTTATGATGTCATCAAATATGAAGCGCACAATTGTAGTTGCACTACAGTCTTTGAATTCTCTTGCTTCGACCCATCTGGGCAAGTACTATGAGGCAGTGATTATGTACCTTGCTCATGTGCACTTTCCTGGTGGGTTTATAGGTCCTACGAAGTCAATGGCCCATTTCTCAAATGATTGTAGGGTCAGTTGTGGTGCTAATGGAATTTCATCTCTTCTGAATGGTTTCCAAACTCTTTGGCATACATCGCAAGCTCTATAATAGTCCTTGGCATCTCTGTGTAAGGAAGGCCACCAAAGGCCAACTCTAAGAACCTTTTGTGCAGTTGCTTTTCCTGCGTAGTGTCCTCTTGTGATGCCTTCATGAGCTTCGATGAGGATCATCAGTCACTCTGCCTCCATAACACATATCCTCGATATCTCATTAGGTCCCATCTTGTATAGTTGTCCATCTATAAGTGAAAAGTTTGCGTCACGAACTACCAGTTGTTTCTTCTAGGTGATTGTATACTCACTAGGTTCCATTCTTGTTGACAAGAACTGGACTATTTCTATGAAGTGATCATCAATATTTCTAATGGCTAGCAATTGTGCATATGATAGTGTATCCTCCAAGCTAGTAGGCTCTTCTCCATGTTCCAACCTCGAAAAGTGGTCAGGACCTTTGTTCATTCTTTCTGTCTTAACCACAATTTAGAAATCATATTCCTGAAATAGCAGAAGCCATTTGCATATTCTCCCCCCCCAACACTGGCTTGTTGACTAGGTATTTCATCGCAGAGTGATCGGTAAACATTTTAAAGTGTCCTCCCAACAAGTAGTGGTGGAACTTATGCATCACGTACACCATGGCTAACCCTTCTCTTTCAATGGTGGTGTAATTAATCTTAGTTGTTGATAGCTTCCTGCTAGCAAAGGCTAACAGGTGGTCAATGTCTCATGTTCTTGGTTGTGCTAAAACATATCCTAATGCGATAGAATATGCATCGACATGCACGTGAAACTCATTACTCCAATCTGGGAAAACTAGAATAGGCGCAGTAACCATTTTTTGTTTCAATGTGTTGAAGCTCTGTTGGCGTTCTTCTATCCAGTGAAATTGACAGTCTTTCTTCAAAATCTTCTCCATGGGAGTTGTAATCTGGGCATAGCCTTTAATGAACTTCCTATAATATCTTGTATGTCCTAGCATAGTGTGCAGCTATTTGATTGAAGTAGGAGGGGGTAGATCAACTATGATGGAAATTTTAGATGGATCTACCAGCAATCCCTGCTTGCATACAATATGACCTAACAACATTCCAAAGGGTGAAAAGAAAATACACTTCTTCAGGTTTAAGGAAATCTGACACTGCCTGCATTTTTCCAACATTAGCCTTAGACATTTAATATGATTCTTCAATAAACTAAAAATGGTCCAATCATCAAAGTATGCTTCTAGAAATTTATGCAGAAACTCCTTGAATGCTTCGACCACCACCCTAGAAAAGATGGTTGGGGAATTCTTCAATCCAAACGGCATCACTGTATACTGGTAGGATCCACATTCTGTTGCAAATGTATTCTTATGGTGATCTTCCTTGGCAATTTGGATCTGATGGTATCGTAAGAATCCATCTGTAAAGGAATATGCATCCTGGCCTCCTACATTATCTAACACTTCGTCAGTGAATGGCGTAAGGAATGGGTCATGCAAACATGCATCATTCAGCTTCCTGAGATCTACGCAGATCCTAATCTCTCTTGTCTTCTTGTCTTGTACCACCATAGGGATTATGTAATATACCAGATATAAAATGTATGTAGAACTGAAATAAAATGCTAGTAATGGAAGAATAACAACAATATAACCAGAACATTCACCACAATAACACTGAAATGATATAAGAATAACAATAGAAATAGCACTTTGAATCTGAAAGAAATGTTCATG
>ML825090.1:28143-41775 GCA_009831015.1 Picea engelmannii | reverse complement strand
AGTAAAATATCCAGCATAATCTTCACAATACACAGAAATGATATACGAAATAGCAACAGAAATAGCACTTTGGATCAGATAGCAATGTTCACAGGCCTCTTCGAGGGGGCAACCTCCAGTCGAGCAACGCTCTGTTACAATAATATCCAAGATAGAGTTTTTCATACCCTCGACCCTTATTTATACTAAATATGTCTATTAAGAGAAGCATCTAGAGGAAGATCCTTCTAGAAGCGGAAGCTTCTATTAGGTCTTCTTACATTCGCCTTATTCTATTTTATTGAAAGGTCTTACTAATATTGACCTTTATTACATATGAATACATTGATATACCTATGTGTGGGTTAGGACCTTAACAACCTCCTATAATTAATGGTATTAACCTACACCACTAACCTTCCATTTACATTAACATTTCATTACTGGAACCTTTAATTTATTCATTTAACATATAGTCACATTACATTACATTCATTAGCACATATATAGAATCCAAATTTTATGAAAGGGGAATTTAAACTATTCATTTCATAACACTAAAACCCAACTGCATTATATAAGATGAGAACCATTCCTTAACCTAAATTCTAATGTAACAATATAAATGTATATATATCTTTAGAAGAACCCTTGCTTAATATCATCAAGATTCACACACCCAATGTGTCATCTAAAGTTAAAAACCACATGATTTCAAAAGATGAATTTAAACCCAAGACTTGTGCATACCCAATTATATTTGATGTATAGGTTTTCAATGTAAGGAGACTATACATAAACTAAACAACATTGGAAAAGTCAATGTATGCACCAAGAAGCTATAGAAAGTATCCTTCATTCGATTAATTAAATAAAGGAAAAAAACTATAACCAAAAGGTGCAAGAAATCCGACTTACCACCAATCACCAACAATCATGCATCTAGCTAGAACCACTGAGTCAATGATCATCAATTACATCATAGAGTAATAAAGCTTATACTGAGAGGAAAGGGTTAATTATTCAAGATCGTTATAATGGTAGTCCTTAGTGCCATCAATTTAGAACCATTAAATTATCCTACAATTCTCAATTAACGCTACAAGTAATGAAGGGTCTAGTGTGTATCAATCTAAATTATCTTAAGGTCCATATATATGTAATAACTCCATTGAGTAACAATTAATTTAGGATTTGTCAATTAATGTTAACTGTATATTAAATCAAGTATGTAAAGTGATGCTCTCCAATGAAGTAAAATTTCCAATTTTCGTCGAAAAAAAAGGATCTCTTCACAACATTCGTTAGTTCAAGGGTTAAGGTTTAGAGGATGGAATTGTTAACACACCCATACGCTCAATTATTCCAGGTGCATCTCCTTTGTCTACATAATTATTATTGGATCGGTTAAATACGTGTTAAACCAGACAATTGACTTTTCTAAGGGCAATTATTACCATCAACCATTACTTAACCACCACCTGAATGCCCGGAAACTAACCTTAAGTAAAAAGGGCGATTTTGCAGGCTCTATTAAAGACAAGGTTTCAGTTAAAGGATACATCTTTCCATAAATTAATAACAAAAGGCAGGGTAATTGAAGTTACATTCCTGCTAAACATCTACAGAACAAGTGGCCCGCACGTGATTGAGAATATTGATACACCTTGATGACGAGCAACCAAGAGGTGAGTCAGTAACCAGAGAATTAAACAAGGGGCATTGATATGAAGAAAAAAGGCGGATTATTTAAATCAAGAACCTAGGTATCAAACGACCGACATTAACATGAGCAGCCGACTGGGCGTTAAGAAAAAAAGGTGGAAAAATTAAAAGCGTTTAGAACGCGCACTTCCCAGTGTGGGTAAAGGTTCAGGCGAATCCTACAGTGGCTGTCACCCAAATCCGTCGTCTGCACCTCCAGAATTTCAATGACTTTATCACCAGGCCAGTGTGTACCCTGGGCAGCCGTTACAGCGAGGATCCCGGGAGGGTATAGGAACATTAATCACAAATTTCTGGCTGTCCATAGCTTTTATGCATTGGAACAAAGACCTCCCACCTCGGGAGATGCAAGGGCACCCAACGCATTCCAGAAGGACTGCCCTCATCACCACGCGTCCACAATACCGCTATAATGATTGTTGTTACAGTGAGGCCGAATATGCTGTCTCAGAATCGTGGGTTCTGCCCAGACTTGAAGGAATTTCGCCTATCACTTAAAGTCGATTGGAAACCCGACCGACTCACTCTGCTCACAGTCGTCTTACGACCACCCAATCAGTGCAGGATGGAAGAAAAAAAAGGTAGTTATGGTGTTTAAAAGGAGTACAGGCCTACCCTGAGAAATTGGGATGAGAGCTACAGGCCAACATAGGTGCCCAATGCATACGGCTGAAGGGAAGCGTCAGGCGAACAAGCGCAGGAGACGTGCAACAGTTCGAGGGGTTTTACGCCTAACCAAGACAGCAAAAAAAAAATTCCTCACCATCCTTCTCTCTACAGGTATGAACCTCCTCTATGCCGACTATACTACGCTCTAGTCTATCCTCTCGCACAACTGGAGCGGATTTTTCCCAATCCTCGGCTTGGATCATTCCAACACATGGAACTTACGAACAGGTGCTCTTCGTCGGGAGGTGTATAAAAAATATTATAACATAACGACCAACAGTCCCCACCAGTCATCATTTGTGATGAGACTTCCCGAATCCTAGATGGCGATGTTTACATAAAAACTTAACGAAATGCCATTCCCACGATCTTTCAATAGAGCTACACATTGTCGCGACATGTTGTATTATGGCAATAATCAGTAACAGTTGTATGGGGTTTCTCTTATAACCCTGGAGGTAATACCAGGTAAAATTATGCAGTCAAGGTAAGTTTAAAAGGTTTAAACGTTCAACTTGGTGTTACACTCCAACGACAGATCAACTCAGACTCTCACACAAATGGGCATTCAGACAATATTTAGTAATCAAAGGGTCTTGCGTTACCTATATAAATATGTACCTTAGATAGTTTAAGGCGTCCAATAACCAGAGTTATACTCTGTTAGCGTAGACTCATTCATCAATACTGTATACAGGACCATGGTTATTGCCAATCTTTTATTGATACGCCCTTCCATAGCCTATCAGTTGTATTTTTACAAGAACCTAAGTAATATAAACTTGTACCTAAATGCATCTATTATACCTTGTCACTTGAGAGATTTAAAATGCAAACAATAGTTACGACCATTTCAAATATAATCATTGAGTAAATCATTAAGACATCCAATCAATCCATTGCATAGTCATATTGCACTCTATTATACTAAAATAGAAACCATATCGTTTCCTTATAGCTTGCCGCGAATGACTCTCGTGCTCCGTGTCGCTCCTACTCTGTGCCACTCCTACTCGCCGACCGTAGAGACTACATCGGTACCTCCCAGCCAAACGCTAGGGGTACTCTGCTTCCCCCTCAGCCCCCCGATCCACAAAGGGGCCACACAATCCAGACAATATCCTAGCTTCCCAGCTCGCCTCCAAGGCTGAGCTACCACTCAAGTCAGCTGAGAAAATCCCCAACTCCTACAAGCAATCAGTCCAGTTCTCAAGTTTGGCAGCATAACGATACCTAATAGTTGAATCCCCCTCTTTTCCCCCATCCCCCCTTCTTTTATCCTCTTTTTTGACTTAATCACATTTTGTTTTAGGTTTTTAATCAAAAACCCTAAATCATATTTCTTTTAAGTTTTCCCCCCTTTTATTTTTTTTTTCTTTTATTATTTTTTTGAAAACTCAAAAAGGTAAATGCGCTAACCATCTTTTCATTATATATATATTTTTAATTCATATATCTATATATATATATATATATATATATATATATATNTTTTTTTTTTTCTTTTAAACTCCCATTAGTTAACTAATTAATTTCTTCTTTTCAAATTTACAACCACCTAATTGAATTAATTTATTAAATCTTTTTATTTTACCCTACACGCTTTATGAAGACTCACATTAGCTTAAGTGGGTTTTTTTTTTGTTTAATTTTATTATTAGCCCCTGTATTGTTAATGCTAGCTAGTAGGAAATGAAATTCTAATGTTATTTGAATGGCATAGCTATTGTGAGCTAGAATATAATGGCATTGTTATTAGGAGATGGTTAAGTTTTGATTATTATGTTAGGGCGAAGTAGTAGTACCTTCACTAAAAGATAAATTATCAAGCTTATTACTGGGAATGAGGAAGGGCCTTATGTATGCAATTAAGGAAGGAATTACTTTATGAATTCAATTAAAGGAGGAATCGTTTCATGTATTTAATTAAGGAAGGAAACTCCTTGGATTAGGTGGAGGTTGCAAATCATAGGGGTAATGAATATTTAATGTATAGTCTTGAAATATGTTTTTTTTTTGACATAGAGCTCAAGTTCTGAACTGGCGACGCCTAGTTAGGGGTATTGTTTAAGGATTTATTCAGGTGTTGATGTCTTAGGGATATTTAGGCTGACTCCTTCATCCACATTATTGCGACGTGCCCTTCAGGACGCACCACATGCTCCAAGGGTTCCACTTGCCTCTTGAATTTCTTTTGTGCGACGTGCCCTTCAGGATGCACCACATGCTCCAAGGGTGCCACTCGCCAACTGAGTTTATTTTGTGCAACATGCCCTTCAGGATGCACCACGTGCTCCAAGGGTGCCACTCACCAACTTGACTGATTGGTAGACATCTATAACCCCTGGAGTCGACACTCCGCCAGGTGAACTTGTGGGAGACTAAGGGTTCTAAGGAATAAGGCCCCCGCCTTATTGCGCACCCCTTAGAATCATCATGAGTGACTGTCGCAGTCTTCCCTCACGGCATTGTGGATCCTCTCGAGCTAGGTAATCGTTAACCTATAGTTCGAGCCACGACGAGAGTGCTAGTAGGTGGTGGCAGGGTTGTTGTCCACCCCTCTCCCTCAACCTCTCTGGAACTCGTGTGTGGCCCCTTTACTCCATATGTCAGTCTGGTTGGCAAGCTATCATCAGCATACATCATCGATAATCTTGTCAGAACATGTCAAAAATTAAATCATCAAATCAATGAAATATCACAGTAAATAAATCAACCCAAATAGCACACTCCCTGACTCAATCCGGAGTCCAAGGGGGTTCTACCGATGCTGCTGCAACCTCAAGGTCCAAAACCCTACACACTCGATAAAACTGAGTCAATAGCACATGTCTACATCAAATAGTAACACATCATGTCGTCTATCAATCGCATCATAATCAAGTATAAATGGTCTAACATCATAAAAGTCTAGATCACTTGCGAGCAAGTGTCCTCAAATAATAAGTGTTCTCAGTGCACCAGAGCAGAATGTTACATACACCCCTTCTTGGTCTAAACTTCGTCCCAGAGTTTCTCAGTATACATGCAGAAATAAAAGTATCACAGTATCATAAGTTTATCTATCAAAAAAAATGGAAACTGTTGACGCATATCATATGCGTCCTCCTAGGTAGCAGAGTGTGGACTATAACTGTCCCACTGGACCTTGACCTAATCTACCGTTTGACGTCGTAACTGTCGAACGCGATGATCTAATATGTGGACCAGCTCAGCCGTGAGCGCTCCCTCATCTGATACCTGCAAGGAACTCATGTCAATCATGTGTGTAGGATCAATAACATAATGTCTCAAAACAGATACATGAAAAACATCATGCATATGCCTCAAAGAATCAGGCAAGGCTAGTCGATAGGCCACGGGCCCCTTTCTCTCCACAATATCGAAAGGTCCCACGAACCTCGGAGAGATTTTAGCTCCCTTTACAAACTTGATCGAACTCTTATGCGGTTTAACCCGCAAGAATATTTGATCGCCGACCTCGTAACTACGATCGACTCGGTGCGCATCGACATAACTCTTTTGTCGATCCTGCACTTCCTTAATCCTTTGTCTTGTGGTTTGCATTTGATCTTCCATTTCTTGGATTGCTTCTGGTCCCACCAGGACCCTATCCTCAATCTGATCCCAACTCAAGGGCGTCTGACACGGTCGCCCATAAAGAAACTCAAAAGGCGCCATCTTAATGGTGCTCTGGTAACTGTTGTTGTAAGCGAACTCTACTAGAGGCAAGAATTCCTCCCAACGCTTTTGTTGGTCCATCACATACATGCGCAACATGTCTTCCAAGGTTTGGTTCGTTCGTTCGGTCTGCCCGTTAGTATTTGGGTGATACGCAGTACTAAAATTAAGTTGGGTTCCCAATGCCTCTTGGAAACTCGTCCAAAATCGTCTGGTAAACACCAATCCTTGATCAGATATAATCTTTTTAGGAACACCATGCAGCCTCACAATCTCACTGATGAAAAATCTAGCTATGTCAGGTGCCTGATACGTCATACGCACGAGAATAAAGTGAGCACTCTTCGTCAGAGTGTCTACTACTACAAAAATCGASTCATGTCTCCTTACCGTCAGTGGCAATCCAACAATAAAATCCATCGAAATAACTTCCCATTTCGATTCCGGAATGGCATGTGGTTGAAGTAATCCTGTCGGGTGTCTATGTTCAGCCTTTACCTGCTGACACTCGAGACATCTAGCCACAAAGTTGACTATGTCGGCCTTCATTCCCTTCCATAAGAGTAAGGGTTTAAGGTCTGCCCTCATCTTCGTAACTCTTGGGTGAGCCATGTAAATTTCTCTATGAGCCTCGTTCAGGATCAACATCCTCAACTCGTCGTTAGATGGTACGTAAATCCGACCTCTAAACCACAATAACCCATCGTTATCCAATGAATATACCTCATATCGTGGTAGCATAATCGTGTTTTGTCCGATAAAATCCTCGACTTCTTTGAACCAGTCATCGTCACGCTGTAAAGTGAGAATCTTCTCACGCAGATTCGTTTGAAGAGGCAACACCGAAAAGATGCGTGGCCTCCGAATCAAAGCATATGCCACTCGGTTCACTGTTCCCTTTATGTAAGTAATATCAAATTTGTACTCGCTAAGCAATTCCGACCAACGTCGTTGTCGCGCGTTCAGGTCGGCTTGCTTGAAAATGTGTTGCAACCCACAATGATCAGTCTTTAATTCAAATTTTCATCCAACAAGGTAGTGTCTCCAAACCTTCAAGGCATATACGATGGCTAGTAACTCCAAATCATGCGTCGCATAGTTCTCCTCATGCCTTCTCAGCTTCCTCGAAATGTAAGCAATCACTCGTCCGTCCTGCATCAAGACTCCGCCTAAACCTTCCTTGGAGGCGTCAGTGCATACCAAGAAGTCTGTGTCCATGTCAGGGACCTTTAGTATCGGCGTTGTTGTCAACAACTCTTTAAGCCTTCGAAATGCTTCCGCGCATTTCTCAGTCCAAACAAACTTCTTTTTTTTCTTTTGCAATTCCATGATCGGATTTGCTATCTTCGAAAATCCCTCGACAAACAGTCGATAGTGTCCTGCTAAACCCATAAAACTACGCACTTCTGTGACATTCGTCGGTGCAGGCCATTCCATAATAGCCTCAACCTTAGCTGGATCCACGGCGATACCTTTGCCGGAAATGACATGCCCTAAGTAGTGAATCCTCGATTGGTAAAAAGAGCATTTGGACAACTTCCCATACAATTTGTGTTCTCGTAAACATTGTAGTACCAAGCACAAGTGCGCGTCATGCTCCTCCATCATCTGAGAGTAGATCAAAATATCATCAATGAATACTTGGACGAACTTGTCCAAGTACTCACGGAACACCCCGTTCATCAAACTCATGAATACCCCTGGGGTGTTTGTCAGTCCAAACGACAAAACAGTAAACTCATAATGTCCAAATATTGTCTTAAAGGCGGTCTTAGGAATGTCATCCTCCTTGATCCGTAACTGGTGATATCCGGATTGCAAATCGATCTTGGAGAACACTGTTGCACACTTCATTTGATCGAATAGATCGTCAATTCTTAGTAAGGGATACCGATTCTTGATCGTAGCCTTGTTCAGTTGACGATAGTCAATGTAAAGCCTCCATGATCTGTCCTTCTTTCGTATGAAAATAACTGGTGCACCCCACGGTGACACACTAGGACGTATCAGTCCCAGGTCCAACAACTCCTTCAGTTGCATTTTCAACTCTTGCAACTTTGGGGTTGACATCCGATAAGGCGTTCTTGCTATCGTTTCGGTTCCCGATTTCAGGTCTATGGTAAACTCTAGTTCCCTTTCCAGCGGCATCCCAGGCAACTCCTCTGGAAATACGTCCGCAAACTCCTTCACTACCGGAAGGTGTTCTAGACCTTCCGCGACTCCCTTCTCGTTTAGCGCGAGGATCACATAAATTTTTCACCCCTTGCGTATACTCTTCCGTAACTATAAGGAAGAGACGAACCTCAGGGATAATCCCTGGTTCCATCCTACAATCACAAGTCCTTGTCCTTCATCATCGACCAAGATGAATTGTTTCATCTTACAGTTGAGTATTGCCTCATGCGATCCCAACCAATCCACACCAAACACGATGTCATAAGACCCTAATATCGTGACGTACAAGTTGACCCTCGTGACAAACTCGCCAAGGTTAAGGGAACAACCCGTAACCTTTCCTCCAACCTTCTGTTTGGATCCCAAATCCCTCTCTATGAAGCTAAACTCATCCTGAACGACTGCCTTCTGGAAAGCATCGTGCAAGGTTTGAGGCATCTAAACATTTAACCCTTTACACGCAGGCTATCGTTAAGTCCCAACACGACCTGATGACCCCAAACTTCTCAAAGTTAAGGTGCGGAGCTTACCAAAGCAGCGCCATAAAACATGCCTCGTACTCGAGCACCGTACGCTCTCCCTATCGTAAATCATTGAACTCATTGAGATGACACTCAATGAATTCCTCTGAAAGATACCTCTCTCAGAACCGTTCCTTGAACAGTTCCCACGACACGTCTTCAGCGGCCATGTTCAGTTGCGGTGGCAGCGTCTTCCACCATAGACGAGCGCTCCCCTTGAGTTGAAAGACCGTCATGCAGACCTTCATGTTGGAGGTATAATTGTGAAGTGCGAAGCACATCACCATCTTTTCCAACCATGCCTCGGTGGTTGCGCCTTTCGAGGCACCCAAGAACTCGGGAATTTGACCTTCTTGAGTTCCTGGTGAAAGCTACCTATAACGGCCGGTGCGCGCGGAAGAACCTCAGCAGGTGCTGACGCCATGGCCTTGTCTCTGTCCACTTGGCTTATCAGTGCCTCAGACATGCGCTGAAAAGACCTCATTAACCCCACGACATCGCCAATGGCGATATTCTCCTGTCCGAGAACCTGCTCGCCTCCCTGGGGGTTAGACCCCTCAGGCGTGGATGCTACTGGAGGTGTTGTGCCTCCTCCCCTAGCACCCCGTCGGCTGCCTCCGTGGCGTCCTCTAACTAGGATTACCACGCATGCACACAATCAACTCGATCAACAATAGTATAATAAAATCAACTCATGTCAACCAAAGCCGTAGCGAATCCCAAGACGCGGGTCGAACCGGCTCTGAAACTATATGTAACGACCTCCTCATTACGACAACAACTCTAATAATAGGTGCAAAAATTTTTTTTTTTAAGGTGTGTGCGTGGGTATAAGTAACAAACACACTTGACTCTAAGTCGCCACTCGACAACCAACAAGACGCAACCATGGTGTTCATCACAAAAAGTCAGAAGGCACACAACGAGAAACTGCAAGCAATATACGACCATAGACATAAGGTGCACAATGCAACATTTAATGACATACTGGGTTATGCACAGTATGAACACAAAGGGAAGAATCCATGGTAGTATATCTTACTATTTCTGGACATGAAAGCAGGGTGTTTAATCTTAGTTCTCTGCTCCGGAGAGAGAGAAGGTCAGATAGGCTCCTGGCTGAATGCTCAGGCAGAAACTAGTAATCTCTGTCAGGTGTGTCACAAGAGTGGAACCCTACCTTTAAAGGGCCTGAGACTCTTGATATGGCACTGGATTCCTTACACGAGTAAAAGCACACACACAGACTTATACACAGAGCGACTAGCTTTATCAAATCGAAGAGTCTGAAATCCTACGACTGGGGGTTGGGACAATTACATTTCTAGTACTAACCCTGAAAGTGACCCAACCCTAAACGTGTTATTAAGAACCATAAGGCCAAATTCCCCTTCAATACATGATAACCATATTACCCTAATGACAACATAGATATTTAGAAGATTGCACTACACTCACATTATCAAGAACATAGACAATATTGGAAGTTAGCCTCCTATAATTAATGGTATTAACCTACACCACTAACCTTCCATTTACATTAACATTTCATTACTGGAACCTTTAATTCATTCATTTAACATATAGTCACATTACATTACATTCATTAGCACATATATAGAATCCAAATTTTATGAAAGGGGAATTTAAACTATTCATTTCATAACACTAAAACCCAACTGCATTATATAAGATGAGAACCATTCCTTAACCTAATTTCTAATGTAACAATATAAATGTATATATATCTTTAGAAGAAACCTTGCTTAATATCATCAAGATTCACACACCCAATGTGTCATCTAAAGTTAAAAACCACATGATTTCAAAGGATGAATTTAAACACAAGACTTGTGCATACCCAATTATATTTGATGTATAGGTTTTCAATGTAAGGAGACTATACATAAACTAAACAACATTGGAAAAGTCAATGTACGCACCAAGAAGCTGTAGAAAGTATCCTTCATTCGATTAATTAAATAAAGGAAAACAACTATAACCAAAAGGTGCAAGAAATCCAACTTACCACCAATCACCAACAAACATGCATCTAGCTAGAACCACTGAGTCAATGATCATCAATTACATCATAGAGTAATAAAGCTTATACTGAGAGCAAAGCGTTAATTATTCAAGATCGTTATAATGGTATTCCTTAGTGCCATCAATTTAGAACCATTAAATTGTCCTACAATTCTCAACTAACGCTACAAGTAATGAAGGGTCTAGTGTGTATCAATCTAAATTATCTTAAGGTCCATATATATGTAATAACTCCATTGAGTAACAATTAATTTAGGATTTGTCAATTAAAGTTAATTGTATATTAAATCAGGTATGTAAAGTGATGCTCTCCAATGAAGTAAAATTTCCAATTTCCGTCGAAGAAAAAGGATCTCTTCAAAACATTCGTTAGTTCAAGGGTTAAGGTTTAGAGGTTGGAATTGTTAACACACCCATACGCTCAAGTATTCCAGGTGCATCTCCTCTGTCTACAGAATTATTATTGGATCGGTTAAATATGTGTTAAACCAGACAATTGACTTTTCTAAGGGCAATTATTACCATCAACCATTACTTAACCACCACCTAAATGCCCGACAACTAACCTTAAGTAAAAAGGGCGATTTTGCAGGATCTATTAAAGACAAGGTTTCAGTTAAAGGCTACAACTTTCCATAAATTAATAACAAATGACAGGGTAATTAAATTTACGTGCCTTCTAAACATCTACAGAACAAGTGGCCCACACGTGATTGAGAATATTGATACACCTTGATGATGAGCAGCCAAGAGGTGAGTCAGTAACCAGAGAATTAAACAAGGGGCATTGATACGAAGAAAAAAGGTGGGTTATTTAAATCAAGAACCTAGGTATCAAATGATCGGCATTAACATGAGCAGCCGACTGGACGTTAATAAAAAAAGGTGGAAAAATTAAAAGCGTTCAGAACGCGCGCTTCCCGGTGTGGGTAAAGCTTCAGGTGAATCCTACAGTGGCTGTCACCCAAATCCATCGTATGCACCTCCAGAATTTCAATGCCTCTATCACCAGGCCAACGTGTACCCTGGGAAGCCGTTACAGCGAGGATCGCGGGAGGGTATAGGAACATTAATCACAAATTTCTGGCTATCCGTACCTTTTATGCATTGGAATGAAGACCTCCCGCCTCGGGAGATGCAAGGGCACCGAACGCGTTCCAGAAGGACTTCCCTTATCACCACGTGTCCACAATACCACCATAATGACTGTTGTTACAGTGAGGCCAAATATGCTATCTCAGAATCGTGGGTTCTACCCAGACTTGAAGTAATTCCTCCTGTCAGTTAAAGTCGATTGGAAACCCGCCTGATTCACTCTGCTCATAGTCGTCTTACGACCACCCACTCAGCGCAGGATGGAAGAAAAAAAAGGTAGTTATGGTGTTTAAAAGGAGCGTAGGCCTACCCTGAGAAATTGTGACGAGAGCTACAGGCCAACACAGGTGCCCAATGCATACGATTGAAGCGAAACGTCAGGTGAACAAGCACAGGAGACATGCAACAGTTCGGGGGGTTTTACGCCTAACCAAGACAGAAAAAAAAAAAATCCTCACCAGCCTTCTCTCTACGGGTATGAACCTCCTCTAAGCCGACTAGAATATGCTCTAGTCTATCCTCTCGCACAACTGGAATGCATTTTTCCCAATCCTCGGCTTGGATCTGTCCAACACATGGAACTTACGAACAGGTGCTCTTCGTCGGGAGGTGTATAAAAAATATTATAACATAACGACCAGCAGTCCCCACAAGTCATCATTTGTGATGAGACTTCTTGAATCCTATATGGCAGTGTTTACATAAAAACTTAACGAAATTCCATTCCCACGATCTTTCAACAGAGCTACACATTGTCGCGACATGTTGTATTATGGCAATAATCAGTAACAGTTGTATGGGGTTTCTCTTATAACCCTGGAGGTAATACCATGTAAAATTATGCGGTCAAGGTAAGTTTAAAAGGTTTAACGCGTTCAACTTGGTGTTACACTCCAACGACGGATCAACTCGGACTCTCACACAAATGGGAATTCAGACAATATTTAGTAATTGAAGGGTGTTGCGTTACCTATATAAATATGTACCTTAGATAGTTTAAGGCGTCCAATAACCAGAGTTATACTCTGTTAGCGAAGAATCATTCATCAATACTGTATACAGAACCATGGTTATTTCCAATATTTTATCGATACGCCCTTCCATAGCTTATTAGTTGTATTTTTACAAGAACCTAAGTAATATAAACTTGTACCTAAATGCATCTATTATACCCTGTCACTTGAGAGATTTAAAATGCAAACAACAGTTATGGCCATTTCAAATATAATCGTTGAGTAAATCATTAAGACAGCCAATCAATCCATTGCATAGTCATACTGCACTCTATTATACTAAAATAGAAACCATACCGTTTCCTTATAGCTTTCCGCGAATGACTCACGTGCTCCGTGCCGCTCCTACTCCGTGCCGCTCCTGCTCGCCGACCGTAGAGACTACACCGGTACCTCCCAGCCAAACGCTAGGGGTACTCTTCTTCCCCCTCAGCCCCCCGAGCCGCAAAGGGGCCACACACAATCTAGACAGTAGCCTAGCTTCCCAGCTCGCCTCCAAGGCTGAGCTACCACTCAAGTCAGCTAAGAAAATCCCCAACTCCTACAAGCAATCAATCCAGTTCTCAAGTTTGGAAGCATAACAATACCTAATAGCTGAATCCCCCTCTTTTCCCCCATCTCCCCTTCTTTTATCCTCTTTTTTGACCTAATCACAATTTGTTTTAGGTTTTTAATCAAAAACCCTAAATCATATTTCTTTTAATTTTTCCCCCCTTTTATTTTTTTTT
>ML825090.1:11520-22921 GCA_009831015.1 Picea engelmannii | reverse complement strand
TCAAGGAATTACACAATAAAGTGAAAATAGCTTTATGGGAAAGAATCATATTACTGTATCATATTAAATGTGAAAGAGAGATTACAACCATGGCCTTGATGTCGTAAGGTCCCTTCCAACTGTCCTTTGTTCCCCACACACTTATTGCTCCAAGGATTCTGAAACCATAGATCTGATAGCTACTCACAATCTATCTTGACAAAGCAAATCTCAAAGCCACTCTAACCCAGCTAATAATTCCAAGCCAATCAAGAACAAGCTCATGAACCAACAAAGCTAACTTTCTTCATGAGAACTCCTCTGCTTTTTTAAGTTGAAGAGGATAAGGTGAGGAGGTTAGGATGATCCCACTAAATTATGAAATCGAGTAAGATCCAAACCATTCGGATTCCACCTCACTATAGAAGTTTCTCCTTCTACAAGATTCGAGAAAACGCTCATTTTTCCCACGTGCAAGCATTCTCGCACCCTAGATATAGAGCAACCTGTGAACATCTTGCACCCTAGCTATAGTGCAACCTATGAGAATGGGTCATTCTCGCACCTTGCTTATATGGCAACCTGCGAACTTCTTTTTTATAAGGTTTTTACATAGGAAAATGCAACTTCTTTTCTCAGGAAAAGTTCTTCTCCATTCTCTCTTTAGGAACTCAGGCCACTGACCCCTCTGAAGACAACAAATAGATTTACATCATTAACGATCATAGGGATAACAAAAATAATGTGTAACAGAGAGCCCCCCAAAGTATGAAGTTAGAACATAGTGACTGCTGAAATACTTTGTCGAGTGTGTGTAGGGAACAATGAACAATCGGTCGGAAACCTGCCAACAAACAAGGTAATATAGTACAATAATATATCATCATTGAGGTAGGCATTCCCATACTCATAATACAAAGGAATCAGAGAATAAATGTCGACATGCGAAGATCCATGTCAAGTAAGACAAGTCATGGCCACCAAACATACACTGTGGATCCATGTCAATATGACTCAAATTTTAACATAGCCACCAAAAATACACTGTGGATCTATGTGTTAAAGAATCAAATTCGAACATAGCCACCCGACATATAACGTGGATCTATGCAACAGTACACTGAATATACTCCAACGCAACCTGGATCTGTCAGAAAATATCTAGGGTCTTCATCGCCACCACTCTCTAGTACGAATCTAACCATGTGAATACATGTGTTTAAGTCGAACATAGTAGAAACCACTTGATTACCAGTCATTAGTGTATACCATTAAAAAGTGCGAGGGAAATCACCATTAATGTCAATGACTCCCAAGGTACACTAGTACAATCCAACGAATGTGAATAAATGAGCTGAAGTCAAACACTCGGCGGAATCTTCCAATCAGGGGTCAATTATGGAAACCCACCGTCGAAAGTTAGGAAACCTGTCATTAAGGCATGCAAGTTCCAAGGTACCAATTATTTTCTAAGTCTAATTCCTGGATAATGAGTTGAAGTCGACAGGAAAAAACTCGCCACAGGAGGGCCTTAATGTATCCCACATCAGTGACACGAAACAAGGAACAAGATTTGATGTAGATCAGAGTAACAAGTGATTCAGGACTGACTCAGGGATGGTCGATGCAATAGAAGGCTTTAAAGACTGCAGAAATGGCTGATGCAATAGAAGGCTTTATGGGTTGAACTTCTCTTTGAACATATTGACGACACGACAACTATCTTGGAAACAATGACTCAACAACAAGGATCATAGACCAATTTGTAATCCTATAGGATTATGATCAGGAGACAAGTGGATTTTCCAACCTAGACACAAATCAAGTGAAAGGGTGTCATGTTCAAAAGTGACTCTTCCATAGAATACAGGTTTAGACACAATTCTTTCCCAAATTTTTCCCCCACCATTTCTGGCGAGTACCTCTTTATTTTTACGCAAGCTTGAGGAGGATAACATATGCTTGTTGATTTAAGCTCATCCTTCGGATGAGTCCTTCAGAGTATGTTTAGCGAACCCTAAGAAGGAGTGGTTCGGTCCCATATGGGCCTTTCAATGTTTGTTTTATGAGTCCAAAGAAAGAAAACTCAGGGGTTTTTGATGTTTATAGAGTCTAAAAAAAACTTAAAGAGAACTCTCTCAGTTCCTTTTTCGTAAAGTAGTCTGATGAGACCGAAAAAGGGATAAACTATTGCTCAACGGATGTTTTCTTCAAATACTTTAACGAGCGTGAAAAGAACAAGGTCGCTCGGCAATATTTTCATGTTTAGAGAGTCTGAAAAGGGCTTAAAGAGGACTCTAGGGGGGTTTCTTTTTTGTATAACCTTTACGAGTCTGAAAAAGTGATAAAAGTATACTCGGTTACATTCTCATTGATTTACAAGCACGAGAAAAAACAAAGACTAAGCTCGGGAATGTTTTCATTTTTACGCAAGCTTTAAAAACAAAACAAAACGATGATTGGGATAGATTTTAATTTTTACACAAGCTTAAAAACTAAACAAAACTATGCTTGGACCTGGTTTCATTTTTACACAAGATTGAACCAAAGGAAACTATGCTTGAGGTAGGTGGTTTCATTTTTACACAATCTTAAACCATAGAAGACTATGCTTGCGACTTCCCAATGCATGGTTGGTATTTAGCCCCCAGCTTAAGAAACTAGTGGCTCTAACTTCAGCATGAAGTCCAGAGGCTGAGGCAAATGCCCCCCAAGCTTCGTTTAATCCAACTGCAAAGGAGAATGAAATGAAGCTTCAAATACTAGACGAAGGACTTGACTCAAATAGAGAGGGGGAAAACTATTTCATTTTTTAACGAGCTTGACACAGAAACAAGAACTATGCTCGCAACCTATGTTTCATTTTTTAACGAGGTTGCCACAGAGATGAAAAAACTATCCTCGTAAGTGGTTTCATTTTTTAACGAGCTTGAAATCAAAAAACCATGCTCAAGTCTGGTTTCATTTTTTAACGAGCTTGAAATCAGAAAATCGTGATCATAGACCTCTGTTTAATTTTTTAACGAGGTTGCCTCAGAGACACAAAAAACTATCCTCGAAGACGTTTTTTTCATTTTTTAATGAGGTTGTTACAGATATGCAAAAACTATTCTCAAAGACCTCTGTTTCATTTTCTAACGAGGTTGTTACAGAGATGAAAAACTATCCTCGAAGACCTCTGTTTCATTTTTTAAGGAGGTTGTTACAGAGACATAAAAACTATCCTTGAAGACCTCTGTTTCATTTTTTAATGAGTTTGTTACAGAGACGCAAAAACTATCCTCAAAACCTCTCTTCTTGATCATGGATTCCAAGAGGACAATGCTCTGGAATGACACCATGTCAAGGGACAAAACTCGGTCATGGCTTCCAAGAGGTCTTCACTGGAAGGAAGAAATACACTCTGGAAGGACACCATGTCGAGGTTCGTGATAGGAGTAAAGAGATCAGGCTCTAACAACCCTATCGAAGAGATCACCATGTCAACTACTGGATCTAAGTCATCAGAAGTTGAATCCATGGGCGACAACGCCACATAATTGACCTATGGCGGGGGAGATACCGTCTGCATATAAGAAACATTTACGGAGGCAATCCAGTTAGGGTCAATGAATGAAAGTTGATCAATAGTCACAACTCGTCCATCGTGAGGGAAAGATATCACACGAAAAAGAGTAGACACAATAGCTTTCATGGCATAGACATAATCTCGCCCAAGGAGTAAAGAAAAATCCAAGGGGTGTTGGACTACTATGACGTCAATAAAGACAGTTTTCCCTCCCAAAGTTATAGGAAACTGAGGAAGGGTCCCTAAAGGTTGACTAGTTCTTCTGTTAAAAGCTAACAGATTCTGCGTAACCGGCGCAAGTGGAGGACAACCCAAAGCTTTCCAAGCAATAGAGGACAAAATACTAACATATGAACCTTCATCTATCAATGTTTGAGGAACGTCCCGACCACACACCTGTACTGTAATCTGGAAAGACATGTAAGAGGGAAGACGAGGTCCAGTTAACACATCCCAATCAAAAGTGATGGCCTCATTACTTGGAGGGGGTCCTACGGGAGAAGGAGGAATACCCCTCGGCATGAGAGATTCTGTATCAACAAGAAAAACATGGGCAGTATCAAGTTTACTCTCTAGCGGGAGAGTAGGATCAACTGATGATGAGATCAGATCGACCACTTAGGTTTCATTCTCCAAGGGGAGAATGGGGTCGACAGGTGGAAACGGATCGACCGCTTGGGTTTCACTCTCTAACGGGAGAGTGGGGTTGACCAAGGATGGGATCGGATCAACCACTTGGTCTATTTTTTCATCTAAAGACGTGGCCAAATTGACCACTTGTTCAATCAGACTGACTAACAGGGGAACCAGATTGCTCATTCCATCAACTATAGGTGTGTTGAGAGAAAGCTTGCGATAAGCGGCTGGGAGTTGAGGCTGTGAAATAGTCATGTCTTCCAGGAATTTCGAGGCTTCGTCCATATGAGGACAAAGGTGAGTGAGATGACTCCATTTGCATAACATACATGGGAACTTGACTCTACTTTTCATCTTCCCAACCGTATCATGACTAGTTGACGGGAGGTTGTCAGCATGTTGTTCAGAGGCAAACGACATGCGTTGGCAAGGGCATGTAGACCATGCTCTTATAACCTTGGATAGACCAGGGAAATCCTTAAGAATATGGCTACCCTTACAAAGCCTACAAGGGTACTTGGGCTTACGAGGTGTTTGGGTGATATTGACATCATCAACACTCCCAGCATGATTAACAATAACTGGTTGTTTTCCAACATGTTTGACAGTGGTTGGGGGTTTTGACCTTTGTTTATCTTTCTTCTTCTTATTCTTTCTTTTCTTCTTCTTCTTATTCAGCGGGTTACTAGCTTCATAACTTTCACCCGACGAAGAAGATGAAACAGAAGGTGACCTTGCAGGCGAAGAAGGTGAAGAATACCTTACTGGCGAAGAAGGTGAAGGATCCACATGAGGTTGATTCTCTTGGGGGGAAGTGCTTGTGACTGGAGAAGTAACTGCATTCGGGATTACCTGAGTGGAAAACAACCATACTGGTAATCCAATAGTGAGACCTGGAAGGCTCAAAGTAGCGATGTGAGGAGGACCAATGTTTCCATAAGAAGGAAAAACAAAAGGTTCCCCTGGATCAGGGGTTCCTTCATTGGTCATTTCAGGAACTAACGCCATTAAATAAATCCAACCTAGAGTTTGCTAAGTAAAACAAACAGCACACGCTAAAAATCTAGGAAGCAAGCAAACAAACAAAACCTTCTTATAATGAGCACACTAGTTGGTGATGAAATCCAACATCGCGGGAAAAAAGTAAGAAAGGGCTGAGATAGAGTGGGTGGAAAAGTTACGTTGACGACTTTCTTAACGGACTTACACCCTGGTGTAAGCTCCCACACATAATCATGGGTATACCCTCCAAGGAGCTAGAGTGAGTTTGGCCAACGTCAATTCCAGGTACCGTGAAGACTTGCCCCTCCACAGTCACCTTTTGTAAAGACCCTAAAGAGATAGGTCACTAAGGTTACCAATCACTACAATTATGCCTGGGGAAACAGTCGACAGTCCGATGCACGTGAAAGGGCAGGGTATCTAGCCCGAAATCAACTCAAAAGGCTTCCACTCATCATTGTGGGTATACCTCTCAAGCGACCCCCATAATACGTGCAACCTCTACACCAAGACCAACAAAGCAGGGTGAGTAACTTTGCTAGTCTCAATGTGACCTCGTGATTGACCTAGTGTTAGAAGGGTTTCCCAGGACAAAATGTAATAAGTGGATTTAACTGCTCCCGAACTCAAGATTCTATGTTTGTTTATAGCTTTGGAAAGTTATCTTTCACACCTATTCCAAATCCCTATGACTAATCTAATGTAGGTTTTCTACCAAAAAGATAAAAATGTCTAATCAATTTTTATGAGCTCTTTTTTCTATGGTTGTTGTTACTCAAAAGGAAGATGGTGTGGACAATATGGTGTTTTGACCAACTCGAAAATTATGCAAAGATATGAAGATGCAATATTTTCATTTCAATGAAAGCTATGCTACGAGAAGGAGAAAACATTTATCATTCCCATATGCACGATGTCCCAAAATATATTAAACTCCTCAATATAAAGATTCTCAAGAAAAGAGAAAAAAGGTACTAAACACGAAAAAACGATTCATGGCCCCCCCTCGGCCATGAGGAGGAAATTTTTTCATAATTTAAGATAAAACAATGCCAAGAATCATGCAATTTCTCTACTTCAAATTCAAGGCTACCCCCAATCTAATATAAAGCAAGAAATTAAATCTTTTTGTTTCAAAAAATTCACTAAAAGCAATAATGAACTTTCCTAAAACAAAGAAACCCAAACTAAAAGTTCTCTTTTAAAGCGAACTATTCAGAAGAAATCTGATCTTTCCCTAAACAAATCTAAGGAAAACACATGCTTGTAATTGAAAGACACTCAAAGCAAGAGACTAATCCTTCAAAACCAAACAAAGAAAAGATGGCTATAAGAAACTCAAAGAATGTTAAGCAGACTGTAAACAGATCAATATAGGCTCCAAAAGTTCAATCCAATTGATCAAAGAAAAACTGGGCTAATAGAAGTATCAGTAACAAAATTGGGGTGGTAATGCCACCCCAAAATACATGTATATATAAATATAGACTGAAAGAAAAGAATCAATAAGTGTGAATATACAAACAAATTAATATGCAATGAAAATGGTATAATACATGAATACACAATTCCTACTTACATGTACTTACCTGTGAAGTCAGGTCATCGGTGGGTAGTAACGCTTGATATGTAAAGCATTTATCGGTAGCTTCAGGGCTTCTGCCTCCATGGTCTCTAAGTTGAAAGAATTTGTACCTGCACAACTCATGATTTTATAAGGACACGCCCATAAACTACCAAATTGCTTGTGCATACTAGTTTTTTCCCTTCTCTTGTCCCATAGCAATACGAGATCTCCTTAAGTGAAGTTTCTTTTCTTGGCTCTATGGTCAAAGGTGTTTTTTATCTTCTCTTAATTTCTTTCCATTTGACCAAAGGCACTCCTCCTCATCTCATATAGATCTATTAGTTGATTGATCCTTCCTTGGATTGCTTCTGCATCTATAGTGTATTGTTGAGCGAAACAGAGGATAGGAATCTGGAGGTTCACAGGAAGTTTTTCTTCTAGTCCATATACTAGCTCAAAAGGAGTTTTTCCTGTGGAAGTTTTTGTTGTTATTCGGTTTGCCCATACTGCATACTTTATTTTTCTATCCCAGGATTTTTTATTTTCCCCCACAACCTTCTTCAAAATATTCATGAGGTTTTTATTGGTTGATTCTGCTAATCCATTCCCTTGTGGGTAATAGTTGGAGGAATGGGATAGGACAATGCCATATTTAAAGAAAAATTCTACCAGACCATATGAGTTGAAATATTTGACATTGTCTGTAGTGATATTATAAGGGACATCGAACCTAGTTATGATTCGGTCTTCCAGAAAATTCATGACTACTTCTTCAGTGGCCTTCTTTGTAGGAATAGATTTGACCCATCTAGTGAAAAATTGTGACCCTTAAACTCACTAAAAAATTACAAACCCCACTGCTAGAAAGGTGCTTCTATTACTACGAGCTTTAGGGGTTGCATTGGGAGTTTTGGTTTACCGGAGAAGTACTGGCAGGGCTGGCAAGATCGGATATGCTGGTGGGTATTGAAAAGAAGTGTTTGCCAATAATAGTCGGCCCTTCGGATCTTGTGGGTAGTAGTACGAGATGAAAAGTTCCCACCATAGTACCCAAAGTGTAATTATTCTAGTAGCGTCTTTTCCTCTTCCTTGTTCACACATATAAGTATGACCCCGTCGGGATTTCTCCACCCAAGTCCATCTTCAGTCAAGCAGTATTTCATAGCTTCCAATCTCAAAGCCATTCTTTTGTAGTCTACTATGTGATCAGGGAAAGACAAGTTCTTTATATAGTAGATGATATCAGAATACCACTAATCATGCTCTAATTCATCGATCATCACGTTTATTTGCTCACTCTCGCCCATTTTCATGGCTTCTTGGTTTCTCTCGGTCAACATCTGGGCTAAATCTTATCCCTTTATTATTTTGGTGGGTTTTATTTCTAAGTCATACTCCTAGATTTTGGAAACCCATTTTCCTCTAGTACCCATGCAATCTTGTTGTGATAAGACATCTTTTACGGCTGGGCATGGGACATAAGCCTTAATTTTATTGTAGCCGATGTAATTTATAAAGTGTTTGAGGGACTTGACCAGGGCATACGCTTGTTTCTCAGTGATATAATAATTCAACTCATAATCTATAAGGACCTTGCTCATAAAATCCATGGGATGGTCGTAGTCATAACATCTTTTTGCATTAGGAAACCAACAATAGTATCCTGGGTTGCGAACGAGAAAATTATGAAATCTTGTGAGAAATCAGGGTTGATCAAGATAGGAGCTTGGGAGATAGCATCTTTAATATCTTCAAAGGACTTGTTGGTCTTATCATTCCACCTGAAGGCAACATCCTTCTTTAGCAAGGCGCTCAAAGGTTTTATCCTTTCGACAAAGTTTGGCACAAATCTAAGAATAAAGTTGATCTTTCCAATAAAGTATTGTAAATATTTTATGTTGTTTGGGGGGCATACATCCTTTATTGATTGGACTCTTTCAGGGTCAATGGAAACTCCTCCCTGCGAAGCCGCATGACCTAATAAATTTCCTTCATCAATACCAAAAACGCATTTCTTGGGATTCAACGAGATACCATACTTTCTGCATCACTTGAAAACAGTCTTGAGGTGTGAGAGATGGTCTTTCCTATCCTTGGACACAATGGTAAGGTAATCCTGGTAGATTTCTATTATTTTTTGTATAAGGTCCCTGAAGGAAAAATACATTTCTCTTTGGAAAGTGGCACTCGCATTCATAAGACCAAAAGGTATTATTAAGTACATAAAGGTTCCCCACGGTGTGGTAAATGCGATTTTGAGTTGGTCTTGTCTTTTAAGAAAGACTTGGTTGTATCCTGAAAACCCATCCAGCATAGACATCATCCTTTCCCCTATGACCCTTTGAAGAAAATGTTCCATGTTTGGGATCGGGTAATTGTCTTTGAAAGACAATAGGTTAAGGTTACGGAAATCAACACACAAACGTATGTCACCATTCTTTTTTCTAACAACTACCAAATTTGACATCCAAGAGGAATATCTGATAGGGGTTATGATGCCAGCATCAACCATCTTCTGGGGTTCCTTCTATATTTGGCTTGCCAACCTTGGATTGATATGTCTTAGCTTTTGTCGAAAAGGTTTGGCTCCTTCTACCAGAGGTATAGCGTGTTGGATAACGTCCCCTCTATAAGCTTTCAAATCATCATAGTTCCAAGCAAAGGTGTCCTTGAATTCCCTGACGAGTGCCAAGATATTTATCCTCTCTTTCTTGGTGGTTCCTTTACCTATTTTGATCATTCTTGGATCTATTTATGTGCCAATATTGAATTCCAGGGCTTCATCAGCTTGTTTTTTTGGGTCTTTTTCCTTTGAAAACATCATGCCTATCGAAAAAAAATTCTAGGGGAGAAAAACCCATTGGTAAGGTATTTTTTTGAAGGTTAATAACTTCCAAGTTCATGGAATCAACTAGGAAATTAATTTGTTAATCGATGAACTCCATGATATTCTCCATGAACCTGATAATTTGATCGTCATTCTCAAAAACTTGCCAATATTCCAAATTATCAGGGACAAAAGGTCTAAAAAGAACCTCCATCTTGCATAATTCATGAAGAGGTCCCTCAGAAGATTGTAAGGTAGAAGCAGAGATAGCCAAAGCATCCACCACGTGGTTTTCTTCTCGAGGAATGGCTTCAAGTGACATTATTTTGAAGGATTTTGAGAGGGATTGAGCCATGTCTAGGTACTTCTTCAACTTCTCATTTTTAGTGGAAAATCTTATCATAACTTGTGATACAATGAGGTATGATTCTGTAACATCCCGCTCAGGCGCACTGAGAAAACTTATTTTTGAGGACACTTGCTCGCAAGTGATCTGGACTTTTGTGATGTTAAACCATTTATACTTGATTATGATGTGATTGACAGACGACATGATGTTTTACTAGTTTTGATTGACACAGGTGTTGTTGACTCTATTTCATTGAGTGTACAGGGTTTCGGACCTTGAGGATGCAGAGGCATCAGTGGAACCTCCTTGGAATCCGGATTGTGTCAGGGAGTGTGCTATTTGGGTTGATTTATTTACTGTGATCTTTCTTTGATATGATGATATGATGTTGACATGTTCTGACACGATTGTTGATGATGCAGGCTGACGATAGCTTGCCGACCAGACTCACATATGGAGTAAAGGGGCCACACACGATTTCCAGAGAGGTTGAGGGAGAGGGTTGGACAGCAGCCCTGCCACCGCCTACTAGCACTCCCACCGTGGCTCGAACTGTAGGTTAACGATTACCTTGTTCGAGAGGATCCACGATGCCATGAGGGAAGACTGCGACAGTTGTTCACGATGATTCTAAGGGGCATGAAATAAGGCAGGGGCCTTATTCCTTAGCACCCTTAGTCTCCCACAAGTTCACCTGGCGGAGTGTTGACTCCACGGGTTATAGATGTCTACCAATCAGTCCAGTTGGCGAGTGGCACCCTTGGAGCACGTGGTGCATCCTGAAGGGCACGTTGCGTAAAGGAAATGAATGAGGTGAGTGGCACCCTTGGAGCACGTGGTGCATCCTGAAGGGCACGTCGCGTAAAGGAAATGAACGAGGCGAGTGGCACCCTTGGAGCATGTGGTGTGTCCTGAAGGGCATGTCGCATTGACGTGGATGAAGGGAAAAAACCTAAATAGCCCTAAGACAATAACGCCTTAAGATATTCTTAAACAACTTCCCTAACCTAGTGACACCCAATCCAGAATCTAGTACTAAGTCTAAAACTTTTAGGGTAAAATGTTAGTCTAACCCTAAGAGGAGACCCTGGAATAAAAAAAAAAAAACAAAAACCCACCTAAGTAATAGTTGGTGTTCATAAAATTCTTAGGGCGATGACGAGGGTAAGATTTAAAGAAAATCTAATAGTTTTAAAATTTTACAAGAAGAAATTAGTTCCTAACTTGTGGGAGAATGACATCACCTATGTAGTATAACATAAAGAAAATTCCAAAAAAAAAAAAAAAAAAAAACTAAGACCATTATCCTCTCATTATCCCTTTCTACATTATTAAACTATCCTCCATCACCTTAATCTCCCAGTATCCATTTCCCCTTTACATGTCCATTTCACATTATTAAAAAACCATCCATCACCTTAATTTCTCATTATTCCTCTTTTATGTTATACATCTACTTTTCCCACATACATG
>ML825089.1:117391-135348 GCA_009831015.1 Picea engelmannii | reverse complement strand
ATTGAGGAGAAGAGGCGCATCTCAGGAGAGATAGTTCAGTGTATTCTAGGAGGAAGACACCAGTTGGCTGATTTCGGTGTTGAAAGACACACCCTAGTCACCGGGAAGATCATCCAGGTCTTCCATCATTCTTCATTGATTCCACAATGCTCCCATATTTCGGGAATTATCTTTTAGTTGCTTATTTGTATTCCGGCTAAGATCCTTTTGTCTTTTGATCTAGCCGAGTGTTGTTATTTTATTCAGCCGCAGTTGCTTATTTGTATTCAGGCTAAGATCCTTTGTCTGTTGATCTAGTCGAGTATTGTTAGTTTATTCAGCCACATTCGGCCATTTTGTAATCCACAGAGATATCATAATACAAACTTTGCAGTCCTTTGTCACGTTTATTATTTGTATGATCATTTATATGTTGTAAACCTTTGATCCTACACACACATTAGCAACGTTTCCTAGACTAGCCAAGTCAGGAACATTACAAGTTTCCACTCCTGCTCTGGAATGTGATTGATCTAAGATAGTCGTTAGGTTAGGTTTTGGAGTAGACAAGTAGTCGGGGGAACCCTACCAACCCTCTGAGATAAATAGAGGTTTTGTACGCCCAAATGAGAGAGCTGCAAGTTAGTAGGAGATTTCTGAGTTTTCAGTTTTTGTTTTGATTATAGTTGTAGCCATTTTCACTTTTGAAGATAATAGAGGAAAATTGGCCCAATGTATGGTGTGGACATTGTTTGCAATTCCCTGTTATTGTGTTTTCATGAATGAATGAATGAATTTCGTGATGAGTAGATGGGACTGTGAATGTTAGGATAAGTTTCAATTGTTTCTCTTATGTCGAGTGGTGCAAGGTGTGCACTCAGAACGCAAGGAGTGCGTTGACGAGATTTGTTACGGTTCCGAAGCTCAGAAGAGATAGCACGAAACTTTTCCTTTGCTAGGAGTGCAAAGTGACTGTTGCAAGGTGTGCACAGTCATCCGCAGGAACTCGAACCTGCATAGGAATCTGTTGCAAAGTGTGCACAGAGAAAAAGGAGAACGCCAGGAGGGCGAGAGGAATTTCTCTTCGAGAAATCCTTCGAATCTGAGTTATCGAAATCCCTGAAATGCAAGGAGTGTGCGGGAAGCCGAAGTCTTCACGAGACCAAGCTCAGGAGGAATAACGCTTTTCATAAGTGTGGACGAGATCCAAGAAACGGATTCGCAGGAAGGATAAAGGTCGAAGCCTTTGACTCTTTCGAAAATCTTCTAAGTCTGAAGAAAGCGTAAGTTCAAGGGGAAAGATTTGGACCGTTCGATCAACGTCCGAACAACGAGGAGTGGGCGCAAAGGAAAAGATCTCAGTCGTCCGATCTAACCGCCAAAGCAAAGATCTCGCGATTTGATCTGAGCTGTCGGATCGAGGAGAGATCTGGGCCGTCGATTCATTTCAAGGGAAGGAGGTATCGGAAGTTCGGGTATCGGGAGAAGGGAGGTGAACGGTCCTCCAACTTAGCGAAGTGCGAAGTCTCGATACGCGAAAAGGAGATCAGGACCATTGGATCGCGGGGATTGTGGACCGTTGATCTAGCAAGCGGAATTCACAAGTTCGGAGTTTTGAAAACAAGAGACGAGCTATCTTTCGACCTCGCGAAGTCCTGATTCACGAAAGGGAGAGCAGAGCCGTTGGATCGTGGAGACTATAGACCGTCGATCTGGCGTGATCGCAATTTCGGAAGTCGGAGGGAGGGAGATAAGGAACCTCACGACAACGCGAAGTGCGAACCCACGACTTAAGCATAGCCATCGGATCACGGAGGACTGTGGGTCGTCGATCTGACGGAAGCGGAGTTCGAGAGTTCGGAACTCGGGAGCATGGAGGTAGCAAAACTTCTGGGGACGCGAAATTCGCTTAACCGAGTGGTCACCGCCAGCGGTCACGTGAGGGAAGGGCTTAGCCAGAGAAGAGCTAGTGCCTATCTACGCTAAAGCTTTAAAAGCGTTAAGGAAAAGCCCGCGGGTTCCATAGAACCCGCACCTTAAGAAGAAGGGGGCCTATTCAATTGATTGAAGGTCCTTGAGGGATCGAAGAGTCAATCAGACTCGGTTTCTTGATCGATCCTAGACCGGGAGGTCGTGCAGCCCTTAGGAGAGAAGGGGGGTCTGCGTCATAGAATCACTTTTCTTAATCTCTCAAGTATCCTACTAACATTACTAACCCTAACCCTAGAAAGCTTCAAGTATTTCTTGCTGCTGTTATAAAAGTTTGCTACAGCCACTGAAAATTACATTAGATTGCTGCATACACCTATCTAAAAGTAGCTTAACTTGTTCAAAGACTACCTCTAGTAATTGGATAATAATCTATTGGTTTAATGCTTTACTTTTCATGGTCAATTGTGGTGTTTCTGAGCATTATTTCTTGCGGCTGTTGCAAATCTTTTATCGCTGTTATATAATTGTTTACTGCTGTAATCTGCAACAGCCAAATGCAATTTTACTTGTCTAATGTCTAAAGGGGTCATTATTGCATGCGTTAGCTTGGTAGTTGTCAATATATGCTGCAAATTCTTCATTGTTCTGGGCAGGTACAACAATCACCTTGCAACTTTTCTTTTCCTTCCTAGACCTAGACCTAACTGACAGGTGATCAAGATAGGGGCAGTAGGCTTGGCCATTTCTTGCTATTCGATCCCTTGAGGTCACTAGGGAAGCCTCTCTTGTGGTGGACTTCTTCCATGACTAAAACGAGGGAATATTCTACTTAGGTGAGAGTGGTAGTTTCTTCCATAGTTACACAAGATTTGGGGATCTTGTGGAGGGCTTTGCACAAGTATAAATCCTGTGATAACAATACCCATTGTAAACCCATCGGCACAGATTACGGCACCTGCTTGGCGGGACATCTAGTGAGACATGCAACAAAAGCGGCCAACCTGGGGGATCGACCCCAAGACCTCCTTCATGAAGCTCAAAGCTGTCAACTACTTAAGCTATCCCACTAGAATATTATTACTTTTATTTTTATTTGTATATAGTTAAGATTTATTACTTCGTATTAAATAATATAATATACTTTAGGCTATAATTATATAATAGAGTTTAGGTTAGTTTGTCAATATACTTTACAATATAGTATCATAATAGTTTAGAGCTGTTATATATGCTTTATTTTATATAATATTCTTTATGTATATAATTTATTTATTTTTTAGTTAAAACTCATAGAATGTTGTGGTTCGTGAATGGAATTGAGTTTTTAATCTGAATTTTTATTTTTATTTATAAAGATATATTTTTATTTTTTGTACTGGTCATTTCCCTGCCATATCTGGAACCTGGCTTTTCGAAAATCTGGTGGATCTGTATCTATATCCCGGTAACTTAGCACTAGAATGTTGATTACAAGAATTAAAAAGATGTGTCTTGATGGATTCTTGGTTTTATAAACTGCTAGTCTGTAATCCTACAATATTACCAGTTCTGGGGTATCTAATTGCTTCTGATGCTATACTAGTGCCCCAGTTCACCGGGACTGTTATGAGTGAAAGCATAAATGGGTAGACCGCAATGATAAAAAATTCATAGATGGCTGGTGTAGATTTCCTGAGCTACAATGAGAACGTGGGTTCCCAATAAGCATATAGAGTTGTGTTTAAGCCCTGAGCCTTGCCAGTGCAAACTAAAAAGTCTGAAAATTGACCATTCAATAATTACGACCAACAAATTTGTTACAAGGAATTAGAGAATATTTCACAGTGAAGAAATCACATCCTGAAATAATACCAGCACTCTATGGTTGATTTTATTGTTATCATCCAGCTTGTCATATTGTTCTTGCTTTCTTTATTTCCCTTTATTGATTGACGAGCATTTGAAATTCTTTAACATGCGGTTTGTTGAAAATCATATCTCATAAGCTTTATGGCCTATTTTCTGAAAATGCTCTAGCTTGGAGAACTTTGTGACAGAAATTTACCCAAAATGGACATCTTTGGCTAAAATCTTAATAGTTTCACAAACATTTTTTCTTGGCAGAGAATCAAGAATGCAACTTTTGTGCAGCAACTGTCTGACATAGGCAACCTTTCAGAGGAAAAGGTAGATGCTTTTGTGCAACAGTTTTTAGAGGATTCCAACTCAGGTGACCTGGCATCCAGGGGTTGGCCTAAGAATCTCTCAGCATATTGTGTTTCAAAAGTGGCACTCAATGCATACACCAGAGTGCTGGCTAAAGAGTTGCCCAACCGCCCTGAGGGCCAAAACTTTTATGTGAATAGCATGGCCCCCGGCTATGTCAAGACCGACCTGAACAGAAATTCTGGCATTCTTACACCAGAGAAGGGTGCTGATACAGTCGTCTGGCTTGCACTGCTTCCTCCTGGTGGGCCAACGGGTCAGTTCTTTTATCAGAGGAAGTATCTTGCATTTTGAAAAGTCGCAGTTCAGTGATTGAAACCAGTTGATGTTCACATCAGGTAGAATGGAAGCATAGTTACCTGTATATTTTTATGTCATGAAGTTGTTTACCATTAATCTCCAATGGCAGGTGGTGCATAAAGGAAAGTGTATGGTGTATTTTCTGTTTAATAATCTCTGTATTTTTCTTGCATTTTGAATTTGCAACCATGAAACTCCAGTCAGGTATGGACAAGTTTTATTTTTACTTAAAAATATTTCTTGTGCTAGTATAAGGAGATTATCAGTGATTATTTTAACGTGGAAAAAAAGAGTCAATTGAATATATTGTATGTTGTGGGTTAGTGTCAAGTAATACTAAATTTCATGGAGTGTTTTCTGATGGTTAAGTATAGGGCACCCGCCTTCTGTTTAGGTGGCTTTGTAAAGTATATCATTGAGGAACTTTTCTCGATCAATTTGAGCCACTCACATATTCTATTTGATTAGAGTTTAGTGTAGTTTACCTCAACATAGAGTGCTATCATAGGCAACCCTAAATTGAATAAAGTAACATACAACACATTTGACAACTTTTTGAGAAATTATTTAGATTAGTGTGTAGTTGAAGGAAATGCAAAGAACAAAATTATTAGAGAATAATGGAGGCAACACAATGTGAACCAACTAGTGAAAGAACTCCATTTCGCGGAGGTTATAGTTCATATTATGATAAATAATTGCGTAGGAGTTTATGAGTTTTCAAAAATTCAATGGCCGCCTCAAATTGCTTATCATCCATTGCTTGGTGCCATTGCTTCATGATATATAAAAGTTAGATCTTCGTATTCGTAATTGTTGAAGTTTGAGTCTTCAATGACATATTCTATACTCAATCTAGGCGACTAGAATTTGATGTATAAACTTCTAGGATTGCAAGTAAATATAAAATTAATAAATTGATAAATGCTAATCAAACTTTTACTAAAATATAAACATGTCTTATCTTTAGTTTAATTAGGACACACTCTAGCACTGGAAATTTGAAATTGAAATTTTATTAATGACCATGAGGTATGAATAACCAAAATAGGTTGGTGGGAATCAAGAGTACACCATGCATTAAAAACTGAAAGGGGAGGCATAATGAATCTCACAACAAAGAGAATAGTAGAGAGGGAGTTAATTCTATATCTAAATAAGTAACGATAAATTATAGATAGTAAAGGTGTAGACCGAAGTAGATAAATTCCACAAAATATAAATGGGAGCTAATTGCTCTTATCATCTACACCCACAATAGAGATGTCAACACCAAGAGCCTGTTTAATAATGTCCTCGGGTGAGTGGCCAAATGTAATGGGGCCTTGGGGTGTAAATACTTGGCGGCCTCGGAACCCTCCCATTTGTGCTCGAGGAAGACATCAACAAAAACGATGAGACACTTCTAGCATCCAAGGCTAAGGAATCTCTAGTAGTATTCTATAAGCTAGTTATATATTTATAGGATAATATCCAGTGGTAATGTTGATGCCAAGTGTGCTTGACTCTCCTCTGAGTTCGTGTTACAACTTACAACACTATGATATTCACATGGCTTGAGTTGAGTAGCAACATCAAACAAATCTATGGTTGTCACATTGGGTAGGAGTTGTAGGGCGTTTGGTGCTACCAATGCTTGCCACAAGATGGAAGAGTGAAGTATTTTGCATAGTTGTCATAGGAGGGCTCTGAAGTAGGCAACGTATGAAGGTAATTATCTCTCTAATGTATGAGGCCAAGCATCGTTGGTTAGTATATCTAAAGAAGACAGATAAGGATGCACCCAAATCTCTTTAGAGGCAATGATATCTCTCACTAGTAGATTAGGCATTTAAAAAAACATGTTCCTATATCTCCACCTCTTTCAATGAACAAAGATTACATATCCATTTCCTCCCTAGGGAAATGGTGGTCAACTTTGACTCTCAACTAGTGCAAACCCATGCTAAGTTGATAAATACAAATATGAAGCCCTTATAGCCAATGATGTTGAAGTTAGAGATATGGAGGAAGTGCTCAAAATAGAAAGCTGACTTAGTAAGGGACTTAGGTGGCTTAGTCCAAAAGACCCATGTGAAATTCTTACAAACGTCCTTTGTGATCATAGATCGATTCGCCTTCTTTAGGATGAGATGAGGAGGGGCATTGTGGGAGACCTTCTATGGGGTAGGTGGTTGACAAAGATGCCTAATATCTGTATAAATGAACAAGCCTAAGAAATCCAATAAGGGCCCTGACTTATTTGGTCTAAGGATAATAATTCATTGGATGAGCATAGGGCTATAACGTTTATTACTTTTTATAATGCTCCTATCCATATACCTATCTATCTTAGCTCCATATCTTTAAATGTCACGATAATTGCACCTCAGATTTTTTTATCCCTTTTGGCTCTTAATAGATCTGAGGTTAAGATGGATCTAATTCCAGTTCTTAAATCTTATTAGGTCATTGTTCTCTTACATACTATTAGAGGCTTGTTTTTATAATATCTTATTAGTGGAGGTTTCAAATTTCAATGGCTTTGTGTTTTGCTATCACACTTTGCATTTCTCAATTCTAACTTGGTATCTAGTAAGTTTAATTCTGTGTGTGTTTATGCAAAAACATTAACAGTGCTGTCCTTGTACTTCCATCTCCATTTTTTGGTTTCAACATGCGCGTATTATTGTCAGCAATGCATTAAAAAACATGACTTAATACCTTTGGACGTTTATACTATTCTGACAATTCTCCATGCTCTATGTTGAGCAACATACCAAATAAAATTGGATGCATTAAGTTTGGAGCACATGTATGCAGTCCCATATGTGTTACATGTTGACACTATGCCATAGTGCTAGCAAACAACATGCAAAGGCTGTATGGGTAGTAAGTGATGAGAAGGTTTGTTATATGATGCTTATTCTTGGAGGTTTGTATGAGTAGTAAGTGATGAGAAGGTTTGTTATATGATGATTAGTCTTGGGGACATCCTTAGGGCTTATATGCATATTTGTTAAGTAGAAATAAGTTAATAACGCCATTCCTTTTACCCCCTAGGTTTGACACCTGGTTCATTTTATTGTCAGACTCTTTCTCTTGCAAATAATCCAGGGATTGAGAGGGATCACCCAACAATGCAGACATTTAAGAGCATAATTAATGGTCACTTGTTTTGCAGTTTGAGATATGGGTTCCTATGTCTCTTCTCAGTTTGCCCGATCACACTAAGTAGATTACGACTGCAATAACACAACTGATGGGTTCAAACAATCAAATGCATTTTCCAGATCGCGCAACAAGGGTTTGCAAATTTGCTACGGGTAATACAGCAGGTGTTTGCAAATTTGTTACAGATCACAGAACATCTGCAAATTTGCTATTGGTCATGCAATATGTTCAATAGTAGTCAAGGAATTTGCTAAATCATGCATTTGGTGAATGCGTACCAATTTGCTAAGTTGATCAATTTCAAACCTGGTAGATCTGAAAAATTAGGTTGAAGACAACTATGCTAAGTTCGTTCTTGCAACAGAAAGAAGTCACTGGACCACCTAGCTTGTGTATAAGAACACATTTCAAGCAGGTATGCTAGTTAGATACGGCTAATCTCCACACAAGCCTAATTATCAAAGAGGTTTCATCAACTTTCATAGTCTTGCCACTGACATTTCGTATATCCCTTTTGCATGCAGAACCAAAGGTTTTTGTAGCAAGATTTTCAACCATAGTACATGGTTATTAAACCCTAAACTACAACCATAGAGGTAACATAGCAACAATATGTCATACAGAAATCCACACATGTAGCAAATCCTTTCCATAGTGATGCTTGCGTGGACAGATAAAGCCAATTTCAGCTCTTTTGTTCTCGGAAGTGGGCAGCTCAATTATGTAGTTCTAACACTGCTGAATTCAGATACCCTACTGAAATCCTGTTGGAGCAGTTATCCAAGTATAAGCGGCGGAGAGTCGGTAATTAAAAGGTGGTGAAGCAGCAGACAATGAGCACAGTTCATCTTTTGAGTGGATGTTAGCTGGAGTTGATGTTGCAAGGATAATTTGTTGTATACCAACAAATATATTTATAGCAATGTTATTTTGATAATATTTAGGCCAAGGCCAATTAAATGATCATAGAATTAAGTGATATAATAATATTTAGGCCAAGGCCAATTAAATGATCATAGAATTAATTATATCACTTAGGATTTAAGTATTTGAGTGTTATTTCCAAATATATAATTCTTGGACTGATGGGTAATTATTAACCATAATATAATTTTTAAAGAAAATTATTTAAATCAAATGCACCAGATAGAATGTTTCTTGGTTAAGGTACTTAATAATAATCGAACATGATTATTAAACATTATACATTGTAGATCTAATGATTTTCAAACGGGTTTTAAGTCATATATATATATGTGGCAATGGGTTTTGTATATAGAATTTTTTTTTCAAATTAATGTAGAATTTATTTTTTTTATTTCAAATTAATGGAAAGAAGTTTCCGAGTGAAGTTTCTTTATTTTTAAAGAAACATTTCAATTATTTTCCACAAGAAAAGTTTTCATTATTTTTAAAGAAACATTTCAATTATTTTCCACAAGAAAAGTTTTCATTATTTTTAAAGATGCATATCCATTTACAAATTAAAGAAATAAATTTGTATAAGGAAAATTTCTTTATTTTTAGAAAATCATTTTCATTATTTATTCTCTTTTCATAATAATATAGATTATATAGATTTTTTATGTTCATTATTTTTAGAAATACATATCCATTTTCAAAACAATTCTATAAGAAATGGTTTCATTATTTTTAAAGAATCATTTTCATTATTTCATCTATTTTCATGATAACAAATTTTAAAAAATGCATATTCATTCACAAATTAAGGGAAATAAATTTGTATAAAGAAAATTTCTTTATTTTTAGAAAATTATTTTCATTATTTCTTCTCTTCTCATAATAATATAGATTTTTTTTTATGTTGCTCAATATTTTTAAAAATGCATATCCTTCTCAAATTAAAGAAAACAATTTAAAGAATCATTTCCATTATTTCATCTATTTTCATGATAACATAGTTTTTCTATGTTCTTTTTTATTTCCATGTTGAAAATAGTTGATTTCAGGGGATATTATAAGGTTTAATAAACCATTATTCTAGTTGTCTATCCTTTTATTAAATAAAATAAAGATGTACTAAAAATAAAGCTAGAGATTTAGAATGTATGGTCTCTAACCCCAAACATTAAAAATAAAAAGAGATAGTTCATCGTTCACATGGAGAAAATAGTGAGTGATTGTTTGCAATAAATGTAATGAAAAAGGAGAAGAGTGTTTATGTTGCATGATGCCACTTGCTTAATATACGAGTTTATGCGATTACCTAACATTAAAAATAAAAAGAGATAGTCCATCGTTTTCATGGAGAAAATAGTGAGTGATTGTTTGCAATAAATGTAATGAAAAAGGAGAAGAGTGCTTATGTTGCATGATGCCACTTGCTTAATATATGAGTTTGCTTTATTTTTAGAAAATCATTTTCATTATTTCTTCTCTTCTCATAATAATATAGATTTTTTTTTATGTTGCTCAGTGTTTTTAAAAATGCATATCCTTCTCAAATTAAAGAAAACAATTTAAAGAATAATTTCCATTATTTCATCTATTTTCATGATAACATAGTTTTTCTATGTTCTTTTTTATTTCCATGTTGAAAATAGTTGATTTCAGGGGATATTATAAGGTTTAATAAATCATTATTCTAGTTGTCTATCCTCTTATTAAATAAAATAAAGATGTACTAAAAAAAAAGCGAGAGATTTAGAATGTATGGTTTCTAACCCCAAACATTAAAAATAAAAAGAGACAGTCCATCGTTTACATGGAGAAAATAGTGAGTGATTGTTTGCAATAAATGTAATGAAAAAGGAGGAGTGCTTATGTTGCATGATGCCACTTGCTTAATATATGAGTTTATGCGATTACCCAAACATTAAAAATAAAAAGAGACTGTCCATTGTTTTCATGGAGAAAATAGTGAGTGATTGTTTGCAATAAATGTAATGAAAAAGGAGAAGAGTGCTTATGTTGTATGATGCCACTTGCTTAATATATGAGTTTATGCGATTACTTCATGTTCTTTGTTATAATGGATGGTTATTTGTTTTGGAAGTATGCATTTATGTATTAAATGGATAATTATGGATTGTTGAGGGTATTTATTGGTTGCATTGCATAACATATTTTGCACAGTGTTAGTGGCATTTGTTGCTTGATAGAGACCACAAGGATGATACTATGTTGAACAATGGGTTTAGAAAGACAAAGGCTCCAAGGAAAAGATTGATTGGTTATTGGATAGGGAAAATGGAGAGAAGTTAGAATCTATTTGGTGAAACTATCAAATTCTTGGATATACACACATAAGTAGGGTATTGTTTTTTTTTTAGTAAATGAGTGTGAAATCTTGTATTACTGTAAGAAGTTATGATACAAAAAAGACAAGGGGAATCCGTTGATCTGCCAAAAAGGAAACCAGATCAGGGATCCCAGAGTTGCGCTGTCTGAGATAACAGGGGGAGGGTTGGGCCACCACCAAGGGAAACCGACCCAGTCCTCCATAAACCAGCTTGAAAGACTAAACCATAACATATACCTAAAATATAACCAAAAATAACAGGGGTAGCTCCTATACTGAATCAACTTGACCTGGGGCTGAACCTGCGCTAGTCTAGGATGATGGGATGTCTTGCGTCGCCATCCTTTCTTGCCTCGTTCTCCTTCCTCTGCTCCACCATGCGCATCTTCCTTATACAAGCTAGTGTTCCGCTCCGGTTTGCTGGAGTGATTTCCATGTGGTGGATATAGCGTAGGTAAAGGTGGAATTGGCCTACCATTCGTTCCATTTTTTCCTTTTGGCTCCTTTGGTCCTTCGCTAATCTTTTTGCACTGGCCTCCAGATTGCTGAGGCGTTTCAGAATTTCCATGAGCACCTTCTTGTGGTCCCTGCTAGTCTCCCTGTTGGTCTCTTTCTGGTCAGCGTTCATCTTGCCTATCAACATTTTTGTTCGCCAGGCCTCTTCCACCGTTTTGTGGTAGAGGGTTGTTATGGGATGCGTAGCCCCTGGGTCCCTTATCTCGTTTGCTTCTTTAATTAGTTTTATCCAGGCTTTGCCCTTGCATGTGGTGTTAATTTCTCTCCCACTTATTGATGATCGCTTTGCCCTTTGGATCAACCTTCGTGAGAAAGGTAACCTTGGCTTCTCTAGCCGCTTGCTCCATCCTTGTAATCCTACGAGTGCTTGTCGGAGGTTCTTTTCTCTGGGGACCTATCTTGCTATGGGTTTTCTTCATTCTTACGATCTCGGCTTGCTTGTGGTGGTTTTTGTCTTGGGTTCTTCTCCTGTTCCTATTCGCCCCTTCCTGACTTGTAAGACGGGCTCTGTAATTGCTTCTCTCCAGTCTGTGGCTATTCCTAGTGTTTCTTCTTTTATGGAATTTTCCTGGCTGCGGGCTCATCTCAACAATCATGGGCCGCTCATAAAGGTGTATCTTTTGGTCATTTTTCACTGTTTCGGAGTGTTTGCTCTTGGGAGCCCTGCCGTCTTCTTTGCGTCAATCCTTTGCCTTGCACGTTGTACGAAAATCATTACCACTCCCCGTATTTGTACTTGGGTGAGGTGTACCCATACTCGGCCATTGGGAACCCTTTTGTCCTTCGTCCTTTGTCGCCTGCTAATTAAATTTTCTGCTTTCCCATGGGCAACCCCTGTACTTCTTCCTATTGACAGGATCGTGGTGTCGTACCTCTTCTTGTTGTGTGACCTGGATCTGCATTGTAACTCGTGTTTGGGTGGTGGGCTATCGGATTATGCCTGGATCCTTCGTGCCCTTCAGTTATTTCTGCGCCTCCATCTTCGATGTGGTCGTCTGTACTTCGACTGTCATCATAGTCTTTTGCTACTAGCTAGATGTAGTCTGTTCGGAACTGACCATTCGGGATCTTACTCCAGATAGTGTCTAGTTCTGGTCCTTGCCTGTTGACCCCCTCATTAGCGATTCTATCCATCGGTCCATTTGCTAACCACCGCACCCAACACAACTCCACTGTGATCCCCATCTGCCAATGCTCCTGAATTTTTTGCAGGGACTGTGCCAAGCGCCAATGCCGCTGAATTTTGCCCACTCTGGTACTGTTTTGGAGTCTCCTTACTGTGTTGATAACCAATGTGGAGTCTCCTTCCACTATGACGTTTGTCATCCCTTCCCGGCTTAGAATCTCGAGGCTGGTCTCCAAAGCTCTGAATTCCGCGACGTTGTTGGTTGAGTTTCCCAGACTCCCAGTGTACAGTCGGATGATATTTCCTTTACCGTCCCTGATTACTCCTCCCATTCTTGTCTGTCCTGGGTTACCTTTTGACGCCCCGTCAAAATTCATCTTGACGGAGCCTACTGGTGGTGGTTTCCAGTTGCGCTCATCTACTTGGAGTTGCGGTGGTCGTCTTACTGGATTGGGGTTGTGTCCATCTTTCAGGTGGAAGGCTTCTAGAATTCGGGAGTCCTGGTCTGTGAGTTGCGCTCTTCCTGTCTGGCAATTGTGGCTCTGTACCGTTTCTTTTGTCATGGAGATTATTGTTTCCTTGATCTTCCCTTCCGGCCAACTTTGGTTTCTGAAGATGCGTCGGTTCCTTTCCGTCCATATTGCCCATATGATTATTCCCGGGATGAGGGTCCAATAGAGGTTCACCTCTTTGTTTTCACTGTAATTCTCTTTCCAAGTATTGATAGTTGCAGAGATGTTACCGTGGATCCTATTTGACTGTTGGAAGATACCTGCCGCCCAATCCTAGATTTCTGATGTGTAGGTGCATTTGTCAAGGAGATGGTTCGTTGTTTCCTCCTTGTCTTGACAGAGGTGGCATCTGGAAGGACCTATGAATCCTCTTTTCATTAGGTTTTCCCAAGTTATAATTTGGTTGTGGAGTATTAACCATTGGAAAATTTTTATTTTTGGTCACTGGGGGTCGTTCCAAAGCTTATCCCATTGTTGCATCGGGTCTTCTTGGTCCTGGTCCTCTATATAGTGTCGGGATTCTTTGAGATTGAATTCCCCGCCGTCTTTTTGTCCCCATCTCAGCTGGTCATTTCCTTCCGTGACTGCAATTTTTCGTTTCCCCAATTCCTCCACCTCTTTTACTGTTGTTGCAGTTTGGGCTTTATTTTGTGGGGTGAGAGTGTTCCAGATTCTCCATTTGTTGTGATCTGTTTCTTGTTTCCAGTATTGGTAGACTCTGGTTTTACCTTGCGCGATCAACTCCTGTTGGAGTGCCTCCCTGTCTGGTTTCTCCATTCTAAGTTCTTGTTGCCATCCGTCCTCCCAGAATCTAGTTGTTCTGCCATTCCTTACTTCCCAAAAGTTGTATGTCTGAATCCAGGCTTTGTTGCACCAGGCTGGGTTCCAGATGGTTGAACCTTCCCTGGTTCCTCTAAAGCGAACTTTGTCCTGGTCGCTTATGTCTGGGGCATACTTTTCCTTCCACAGGTTTGCCCATGGTGTATTAGTTTCTTTGACCCAACGCCACCAGAGTTTTTCCCCATAAGCGTCATTTGTCACTTGCGGGTCTTGTAGCCCCATAACTCCTTTGCTTTTTGGTTTACAGACCTTCTCCCAAGCCACCAGGGCCCATTTTTTCCTTGTTTCCGCTCCTCACCACAGGAAGTCCCTTTGGATGGTTCGTATTTTTTGTAGTATCTCCTTGGGGGTTGGGAAAACAGACATCATAAAGGTTGGAATTGCTTGCAAAATTGACTTGGTCAAAATAAGTCTTTCGGCTAGGTTGAGGGATCTGTAAGTCCAGTTTTTGACCCGCTCCTGTAATTTGTTGATTATTCCTTTCCAAGTGGACATTTTGTAGGCTTTGTCTGTTAGGGGTATGCCCAAGTACTTAGTTGGGAGTGTTGTGTTCAAAACCCAGGATGTTGGCTAAATTCCTTTGGATTGCGGGGTTGGTATTGAAGAAGAAGACCATAGATTTGGAATGATTGATCTCTGCACCCGAGACTTCACCAAACTCTTCTAGGATTCATTTGTAGGGTTTTGCTTCCTTGACCGTGGGTATGCCATGAAGTAAGGTGTCATCCACGAACTATTGGTGCATGGAAGTAGGGCAATTTTCGAAAGGTTTGACACCTTTTATTTCCCCTGTTGCAGTTGTGCTTTTAATGCTTCGACTGAGACCTTCCATCATCAGGATGAAAAGGAAGGGGGATAATGGGTCTCCTTGTCTGATGCCTCTCGTGGGCCAGAAGGGTTTGGCAGGGGCTCCATTTATTAGCAGTGAGTAGCATGTTGTGGAAACTAGACTGACTATCCAGCTGATCCAGTGTTGGGTGAACGAAGTAACATGTGATGTAGTGTCGTTAAGAGAATGTGGAATGGTATTAGGTAGTCCATATTTATATGATCGTAAGACAATCTTCTACAGGACAAAGAATCAATATCAATTAACCAAAGAAGGTCAAGATTATGTGGTTCATGCTCATCATGTTAAAGAAAATAAAACACTTCAAACAATGGAACAATTAAAGAAGGCAGTGCAAGCAAGAAACAAACCAATAATTGTTTCAAATGAAGTAATCGATCTTAAGCAAGAACAAGAAATGATTGTTGAATGGAAAATCAATCATAATTTGTTTCAAGATAAGCTCATGTCWTGGAAATATTACAAGTATATCAGCTCATTTGCAGTCGTCTTTTTGATACTATCATTAGTAATGTTGTCTAGATGGATGATAGTGGCTTCAGTAAGATGTAACAGGGTTCAAATGGCTAACAATATGATGTCAGTTGTCATGATTTTGTTACAGTTGATCTTGATGAGACAGGTGCACAGGACAGAGTTCAGAGATAGAGGACAACTCGAGTGGCCTATCCCAAGCTTGTTGACTGGTCAGTAACCTTTTGGGGACCAAAAGGTCCTTTAGTGGGGAGGTGTGATCCAGAATTGGATCCAGGAGCCTGACAGGGCTAAAAGAGGCTCAAAATGAAAGTACTCGGAATCAGACGAAACCAATTCCATTGTGTTTGTCTCGTTCTCCCGATGTCGGCCATATATTTACTTCGTCAAACGGACTTTGTATGCGAAAGATATCGCATTCTGATCGAAAACCCAAATAGGTAAAAAAAGGGGTTGATTGTACAATCCATACAATCCACGTGGCAGGATGATTGTACAGACTGTACAGTCATACAGGATGACGTGGTAGACACAGTGGCATGTTGATAGGGCAGTGACATGGCAGTACGGAGCTAACAATTCGGCAGACAAGTGGACCAGTCAGTTGTTGACAAGTGGCATCAGTTCGGGTGAATAACGTGGTGCCACGTGGCCCAGTCATGAGCTGCCACGTGGCACCCTCTGGTTGGCTCTCCGATGTTATGCAAAATTTTGGGGTCTCCATCGGAGTCGAACCCCCGACCTCCACAAAGCTACGGACTGGCAGGATCGGGCTAATTGCCCGCTCCACTGGTGTTTCTTAATATCTATATGGCAAAAATTGTATTTAAGTTTAATCAAAAGTTTGGTTGGAGGCGAAAAGGGTTGGGGCTTAGCCCCAGCCCACGGTTTATTATATGACATGTGACCACAGTGGCTAAGGGCACGGGCGTCAGAGCTATGTGCGCAGATTGGGATAGGGCCTAGCCCTTGGACTTCGGCGCCATGTAACCACCAGCGTGAAGCGGGGGGCCTATCCCTCAGGGCTTGGGCTATTTTAGGCTGAGGATCCTATGCAAGCGCCGATGACCATGATCCAGCCCGGACAGGGGGCTAGCGCACAACAGGTGGAGCACCTGGCCATTTGGCTGCCTCCCATATGACCAGGAGCGCGCCAAAAGGGGGTTGCGCCCTACATTATTGCAAAGTGGGTTGTTTATATAAAGTTTTGGATTTTTATTTGATTTAGGCCTGTAGTTAGTGGATTTTGGCCATTTTTGGGAGATATTGGGCATTTTTGGAGGCCAGATTTTGGGAGGAAGTTGGGGATGGATAACCAACTTCGGATCTATAAAAACCAGGCCTGTTTGAGGCCAAGGAGGAGAATCAGAGCAGAGTTATGTTGAAGGGAAGCCAAGCCAAAGCCATTTTTATGCAGGGAAGTTGTTGAGGAGCAGACACTTGCGAGCCATTTCTGGGAACTTCGGTCATCCGTTTTGCGTGTCGTTTCTTTTGCTGGGTTCTAGAGATCTGGAAGAACATGACCAGATCAGTATTGTAGCCTAATGGCATTGTTGTGTTGTATTTTTTGAGCTTTGAACAGAAATAAAGAAGCCTCCCCCACAGAGACAAAGGCCCGGAGACGTAGGCAATTTTGTGTTGAACTTCGTTATCAATTCTCTTATTATGGTTTGTTGTTTATTACTTCATTTCAGATCTGCGTATATGTATATGTCTGTCATAATTCCTCTTATTTCCTCATTCTTTCATTGAGCTTCTCAAATGGTTAATTAACACATGCAATTAAAAACTCAACCACAGTCATTAAACGATCTTTTCGGATCAATGTGATCCATCAACCCCTGGCTCAAAGGTGACATCAAGGGCTTGAAGTGTGACATTCTAGGCCTCTAAAGGCACAAGTCCAAGTGGGGGAGGGTGTAGTATCATCCTCTAGTGATGCTAGGGAGCCTCCAAAGGAAACATCCTCCATATTCTAGGTGCTATGTTCATCATCCATGGTCTTCCACATGCGGGTCTAGTGTCCATTTTGTGGACAAGGTCCTGGGAAGACAAAAAAGTATTCCCTCCAAGGGTCCAAAAGTCACAAGTATCATGCTAAGTAAGCCACACTTAATACAAGAACCACCCAAACATGTGCATCGAATCCCCCCTTTTTAAATTAAACAAATACTTAAAGACCTTATAAGTTTTGTGAAATTTAGGTATGGGTGGGGTGTCATGGTTCTCTATTGGGTAAGACAATCCTCAAGTCAAATAATGCTTCCCAAGAAGACCCTATCTAGGTCATGTGATGAGTATGAGGTGGATTGGGGGAAGACTTTTGGGCATGGGATTCTTGACATATCAAGGGTTTGTATTGTCTCATTTATGGGTGCCTTTGTGAAGGGTGTGTTGCATCCTTCGTCTGCAATGCAACTTCTTTCCAAGCCCTTGCCTTTAATTTATTATGGTTTGTACATTGAGTGTTATGTGCAATGGAAAGTAAAGAGCATTGCAATGCCACTTGAATTTAGGAATACATTAAGTGTCATATGCAATAGAAAGTAAAGGACATTGCAAATGCATTCCCCCATCAAGCAAGACATTTATTATTTATGTGTTTTAAAAGCTCCTTCATTCTTATGGAGAAGCGTTTCATTTCTCTCAGGACCTTAGGGTGAGCATCTCTAAGGATAGTTCATGGATTTTAACTTTTTCCAGCTACAACAACTATGGGCCTTCAACCCCTTCTTCCCATGAAATGAGGTACAAGCCCTTCTTGGGGTCAATGAACCCAAAATCCCAAAAGATGAGGAAGCGGAAGGG
>ML825089.1:19628-30472 GCA_009831015.1 Picea engelmannii | reverse complement strand
TCAACCGCCGATAGCAAAGTCGTACAACCAACAATTACAGAATAGTACGGTCAAATTCAATTTACCATGCATAAAATAATAAGAGAATTATCATAAATAAATAAAATCAATTCCAAGAAGCTAAAAATCCGAAGGACGAACCAAATTTGCATATCATTGCTACATCTGAATACCTGGAAAAATCCACATGTAAGAACTTGAATTACTACAACGAGTGATATGATATATGATTTATAAAGGTTTGCAATAATTTAATGGAAAATAGACTACAACCAGCGAAAGTATACCACCGATGTTAATTTTTTAAGGCATAAAATATTAGTACCAAGAAATATGTCTCACACCTAGTCTAGTACGTGATAAACCTTTGGCAATAGAGACAAGGAAAACTCATGGTGTTTAGAGAAGACATTAAAAATTCAAGTTGACTAAATTATTTAGCAAAATCCATACCCCTGGGCCCGAAAATTTTCTGTATATTATCATTTAACCAGACGTCCGACGAAGAGAGTCGCAAGAAGAGAGTCCCAAATTAGTGAAAGAATAAACCATCGTGGAGAGTCACGACCATAGAAGAGAGTCGCAAATTAGTGAAAGAAAAAACCACCATGCAAAGTCACGGCCATAGAGTGTGACTTTTAGAATCCGCCCTCAAAAGTTCAATAAGTTCAATAACTTAAGTTTATACATGAAATAACTTAGTCTATTTTAAGAAATTAAAATATAATTAAAGTAGTTGATATAGTACATCAACATAAGAGACGGGTGTTTAAAGTTTGGATTATTAAATTAAACATAAGAGAAGGGTGTTTAAAGTTTGATTTATTAAATTCTTAAGTTATAAGAGAAAAATTAAAAAACATCATTGGAGAAACAGTTAAAAGGTATTCAAAGTTTCAATTAAAAATATCCAAAAATAAAGTGGTGGAAAAGTGGAGTATTTTTTATAAGTCGGACATTAGTATTTTAAAGTGAAAGGAGTTACACTTAAATAAAAAGTTATTTTTATAAAGTTATAAAAGTTAATCAAAAATCAGAATTATAAGGTTGTGAAGTATAAGAGAATTATAAGGTTCTGAAGTATTTGAAAATATAATTAAAAAAAAAAAAAAATTAAAAAAGGATTGAAAAATGAATCAATACAAAGTCAAATAATGGCCATATTCAAAAGAATGCTTACGTGGACAGATCACTACAAACATCGAAGGTTATATCATCTTGTTTCATTGAGAGTTGCAACTACAAGCACAGAAGATTTGAGAAGACATCGTGTGCTAGAACAAAAGTTCAAAGGGAAGTTTTCCAGTGCTTATGCTTTGAGGACAAAGCATTTTTAAGGGGAAGGCAATGTTATGAACATAAATATACATAAATAGATATTTATAAACATAATAATAGTTAATAAATAATAATTATTAATAATGAAAGGTCATGTCTCAAAGGACATGACTATTGGTAAAGGGCACCCCTGCGTGGGTATATAAGCAGGCCCTCACTCTCAATTGTAATCATCTCATATTATATCTTATCTATTCATTTATTATTTACAATCCTATATGGATTACTTTATTATATTCCAAGTATTTTGGATTATTCTTGTGTGAGCGAACTTTGTTTGTCTCACGGATCCAGCCCAGATTTGAGGGTCAAATCGGCTTGGGATCTGAACCATAAGTGGTTGGGAGGCCGACCACTTTTATAAATGTGTCGTTTAGCAGGTGCGCGGCTTTTTGCGCTAACAGTCGCACATCATGCGCATATGCGCGCTTTCTATGTTCATGTTTCGCGCATCTACACGCGCGCCCAACGTCTACCAAGTGCTCTTCAATTTTTCACTACTTTGTATAGTTTTTGCCCTTTTTTGAATGCTGTGAAATTAATTCAGGGCCATGAATGACTTCATTACTGTTTTGACGATGTTGAGTTCTTGTAACCATGTGCGGACGAAATTTCAGTGATAACATATGCCCCCTGATGGATGAGGTTAGGAGCATACGTATAGCCCAAATCCATCAATGTTTCTTCTACTGAGAATGTTGTTGGAAGATAGAGCAATAGTGGGATCGTTCAAAGCGATCCGTTGGAGAAAAAAGGAACCGGTAGCACCCGACCTTCGAGAAGGTGTGCAAAATAGAAAACTATGTACAAACGAGGCGGGCATGCCCCATGCTCATGTCATGTAACTCTGAAAAAATATGACTGAAGTGTTGGTGTAGACAACTGTAGCGCCCTCGCTGGCGGTGATGATAAAGGAAGAAGACAATTCTACAAAGGAACATACTCTAAATAATAGGCAATGATCGCGGTAATAAGTATCAGCGATGATGTGGGCAATGATAGCCCGGCCAAGTTCAGAGGTCTTCGGCAAATGATAGAAATAACTGCAATAGTCGCAAAGAAAGACCCACCATAACACGAGAAAGTGTTGGCGTCGAATGTTACGAGGGTCAACGACAGCAGGGAGCAATGGTGTTTCACCCTGTGTCGTCCGAGATCTCTCATTGAGTGGAGAATGAGAATCAAGATACTGTCACCCTTCCGGAAAATGGTGTTGATGTCGACAAAAGGGGAGCGTGACTCCCAGAAGAAAAGGGCTTCATGAAATCTACTGAGGTGAGGAAGTGGCAGAGTTACATGGACGAAGTCAAGAAGTGGGAAGACTCAAGACTACCCTTGGTTGGAGGATGTATGAGATAAAAAGTGGTAGCAACCATGTAACGAGGTCGAGTGTCAGGTGGACGACAAGACTGATGATAAGTTGTGCCAGAGGTGGGACAAAGTGAACAAATTCAGAGGGTAGAGGTAAGTGACCTGTGGGGTACTCTGAAGATATGGACGATGCCGGCAATGGTAGATGATAAGTAATGCTCCAACCAAGGGTGACATGGGTTGCGTTTGGCCAAAAGGAGGGAAACAGGTCGCCAAAGGTGACGACAAAAAAGATAATGTAATGACTGGAAATAAAGGCATTTGTACAATAAATAACGAATAATTGGGGAGAGATGTACAAATACAGAAACGGGTGCCCCAGTGTGATATGGGTGGCCCACGTAGGGCATAATGTGCTTGGAAAACTGATGAAGGGTGGGGGCCCCATTGGTGAGTTTCTGTATGAGGTAGGTGAAATGAAGGTAGGTTCGCGGATGGGCAAACTGATTGTGGATGAAATGGAGGGTTCATGATACTGTGGAGGTGCAGGTAAAAAATAGAACCGTAAAGAGATAATCTGGGAGTCCATGTGGGAAAGCTAGAAAAATGAGGAGAAGGAGTATGTGGTTGATTCGCGACATGATGAAATATTATTGAGACTCCCATCCCTAAAGGGTAATGAAAAACAGCATGAGTGTCAAAAAAGTGGCAAAAGGTGATATGAATGGGACAACTCATGTGGGTAAGAATGCTACCGGGTAACAGTACCGAAGATGCAAATGGAGGCGTGGGTACTGCAGAGCCGGGAATGGGGATCCTAGAGGCCAATCTCAGAGGGTGTGACTGGAAATGTAAATGCGGTACAACGGGAAAGACTACATGCCAGTGCTGAGTATATACCTGAAGGGGTTGTGTCGATGTATGATGATCAAGTACCTGCACACATGAAAACCAAATACCCAAAGTGAACAATATCTAAAAAGAATTGAAGATATGAGCATGTATTTGATAAGCGTGAAATATGTGCATGCGTATCGGACCATGGATAAAAAAAAAGGGCGCCCCGAGGGCTCAGGATGAAAAGAGGCCCAGGAACTGTTGTGATGTAGATGACGGGATGTTGATCCTGTGGCTAAAGACGGATTGAAAAATGGACACCGTGAGCTCCCGGAATAGTAAGTGGAAGTTTGGCAAAAGGCCTATATATAGCTGTAGGGCCCACATTGCCACCTCATTTGTACCTGATGCAATAGTGACTGGATGAGCAGTTTTCAGAGGAGATTTGGAGATTCGGAGAGGGCGAGGAATCTGATTGGTGTTTAGCGAGATTTAGGTTAGTGGTCTAATCCTCCTGCATAGAAATAGGATTTCACTTTTTGGGCAGGGGTTGTACGGAGGGTCGTACAGAGGTATTTAGGGGGTAGGGGCCCCACATGTGCGGGCGATCCGATGATAGGCGCACATACGTTCACACCTGCCCACCGGATATACGCACATGGGAGCACGGTAGAGGGGATTTAAGGCGCGCTCGAAGGGCGTGCTTGTGATTTGAACAAGCGCGCACTCGTGCGCGTCTGTGGGTTGAACAGGCACGCACCTCAGTGTGCATGTATGGTGAACAGGAGCGCATAGGGGCGCGCCTGTGAAACAAACAGGTGTGCACGGATGCACACCTGTGTAGCGAACAGGCGCGCATGTGTGCGCGCCTGTGTAGTGAACAGGCGTGCATGTGTGCACGCCTATGGGTAACAAAACCACGCCTAGGAGGCAAGGTTGGGGTGTAAAAAAAATGAGTCTTTTGATGTTTTGGATAGTTTCTTGAGATGACATTGGGCTCTATGTTGTCCGCAGGTGGACGGCGGTGACGATGCCAGTGAGGTGGCGAGAGCGAGACTGGGCTCAGTTGCGAGATGACGTGGCCATTGAGGAGCCTAGTGTGCGTGTGACTTTGGCAACCTGTGGGTTGCTAAAGTTCTTTGAGTGCCCGTTGACACGGGCACAGGAGTATCTATTACAGTTCCTGATCCAGATGTGGAGTCCAGAGCTGCACTGCTTCCTCGTGAGAGGAGAGCAGATCCTTTTCACCACGGTGGAGGATGTATATTTCTTGACTGGGCTCCCCTTTCGGGGAACGCCCCTACCGACGGAGCCGGTGCTACCTAGGACGACTTTACTTGTCGATATAGGCCGGAGATATTTTTTCAGGTCAGAACTTTATGTCTGGGATTGTGGTGAGTATATCGGTGATAGATTCCCTGGTGCATCGTTGTATAGCAGCGATGATTGTGCGGGTATATGGGTCACTGGCGACCAAGTGGATTAGTGGCGGCCAGATTCTGGTGCTGGAGAGGATGTTGGTCGGTGAGCATTTCTCTTGGGGGCTGACACTGCATGCACGGATGGTGGTACAGTTGGACCATTTTCGATCTACTGGTGCAGGGGAGTTTGCTTTCGAGTCCATCCTAGTGGCCTGGTTTCTAGAGAGGGTGCTGATGTTGCGCCCGAGGATCCTATTGAGTGTGCCTGGGGCGCGAGAGCCGTGATTGAGGCAGTGGTTGAATGTATTGCTTCATCATGGTGGTGGTGAAGGGGGGCACTTCTTTTCGGCCGAGGCAGCGCAGGTATGGCGGCAAATGTCGCAGGTGATTTTGCAGTACCCCTATGTCGGGGTGGACTTCTGGGATGATCCGAATATGGTGCTACCTCCTGGGGAGGTTTTTGATCATCGAGGTATGTTGATTGATGATGTAGATATGTATGGTTGCGTATTTTTTTAGATAGTCGCCTAGATGTCTATGATATAGATACTGATACTATCTATTGTTTTTTTGTATGTTCAGATGTGGCACCTCGCGGGCACGAGGTAGAGTTGCAGCGAGCGTCGGCTCATCGGGAGCTGGAGAGACTGTCGCGGGGAGAGAGACGTCGATGGGAGGATGCCGCGGGGCGACCAGCTGAGCCAGAGAGGGCAGTGAGGAGGCGTCGGTTCAATGACCCTAGTGCGGGGCCATCACATGCTCCTCCGGCGGTGGCCGGAGTGGATTTTGATGATGTACGCCATCGTCTGGAGACGATTTTACAGGATGTGCCTAAGGGCATGTGGTCGCGCATCCAGGACGAGAGTTTCCTGGAGCAGTGTGTGGGGTACCGCCACCATGGCGGTCCATATTGCGACGAGCAGCAGTGGTTGTTTCTATGACGAGTGGACGCCTATCGCCGGGGCAGGAGGGTCCTGTAGGGGGTGGACCACCACCGCCTGAGGCAGGTGGTGGTGGGCCGCCACCACCGAAGGGAGGAGCAGGTGGTGGCGCGATAGAGGCACCATGAGCGGTGCATGATGTATATCTGTTGGTTTTGTTGTATATAGGTTGGTGAGCCCATTTTTGTACCGAGGTGTTGCATTGGCCTGCGGATACATGTATTTTTGTATGTAAACATTCGGATGGCCTGATGGGATTTTATATATACATGAGTATACATATTTTGAGATCCATATGTTGTCTACATGTTTTTTGTTGATGAGTTGATTACGTCGATTCTATATATATGTTGTGACAGGTTTTGTGATATGGTTATGTATGTGTAGCTTGATGTGATATATGCCAATATAACACCATGTTAGCTATGTGATCTGTTATTTGATTCAATTGTCTTGGAATATGTGTAAATGTAATGGAATCAAAATGTCGAGATAACATCCTAACCTGCAGGTATTTGTGAAAGAGGCACGGATCACGTACGCGGTACACATTGTTGAGTTGGAGAACGACTAGTTGAGAGTCGAGGAAAACGCTAAGGTGACAAATATGATGATGCTAGGCATCGGCCAGGAGGCCAATGACAGCAGTGTATTCGGCTTGGTTGTTGGTTGTTGACCCCAAACATATGTCGCTTGAATGGAGCATTTCATGTGAGGGGGTGTAGAGAGCCCAAGCAGCTGAAGCGAGATTTTGTGTCCAACGGATGGCATTGTCGGTGTAACCGATGTGGTAGGCTGGTGGAGGAAGCATCTGCCAATAGCACAAAGGATAGTTTAGACGTGAGGGGAGGAGAAAAAAGATTAAAAATGCTAGAAAAAATAAATAACCTAAAGTAGAATGACTACTTTTAAGCATAAAATTTCTTGAGATACAACCCGTTGACGGGTTCTTTGAGAGAGAGGCCTTCGGGGGAGGTCAGGATGTATGTGCCTTTGGTGAGGCAATGTTGGATAATGTAAGGGCCATGCCAAAGTGATTCAAATTTTCCATGGCCAAAGGTATCGTGAGTGATATCGTAAGACAGGATGAGGTCGCCTTCGCGGAATGATCGAAGGTTGACATGGTGATCAAAGGTAGCCTTGGATCTTTTTTTAGCTGCCTCGTTATTCTGTAAGGAAGATCGACGATCTTCATCCAGAGACTCCAAGTTCAGCAAGCACTGCTCCATTGGAGCAGTGTCAGGTAATAGCTCAATTGCAATGCGTAAGGTGGGAATTTTGCACTCGATGGGAAGAGTTGCCTCGACCCCATGGACTAAATGGAATGGTGTGAAACCGGTAGCAGTCTTCACAGTCATTCGATAAGCCCATAGCATATAAAATAACATATGATGCCAATTGGTTTTATGTTTATTAACTGTGTGTTGTAACATGGTCTTGAGGACTTTGTTAACTGCCTCGACCTGTCCATTTGACTGAGTGTAATATGGTGAGGCAAACTCGTGAGAGAAGCCTAACCGAGAGGAGAGTTCGACGAAGATCTCATTCTCGAAGTGTTTCCCATGGTCGGAAACGAGTTGGAGGGGTACTCCAAAATGGGATATGACGTGGTTAAAAAAAAAATGTGCTGCAGTGTCAGTGGTGTTGTTGAAAGTGGGCATAGCTTCGGCCCATTTGGTGAAGTAATCAACGGCAACAACGATGTATTTGTGGCCATTATTGGAGGGGGGATTACAAGTCATAAAGTCAATTCCCCATTTACAAAAAGGGTTGGCAGTAATGACAAGGTGAAGAAGAGCAGGGGGAGCTCGGGCTTTGTTGGCGTAGAGCTGACATTGCTCACATCGTTTCACGACATGAATGCAATCATGAAACAAGGTAGGCCAGAAGTAACCGACGTGGATAATATTTTGAGCAGTGGATATACCCAAAATATGGCCCCCACATGTGTCACTGTGGCAGTCGTTTAAGACTCTGTCGGCCTCGTCAATAGTCGGGCATCGACGAAGAATGGTGTCGATGCCCCGCCGGTATAGGATGTCTCCGATGAGAAGGTAGCGGGGGGGCTGATGGAGAATACGTCGACGATCATCCCGTGAAAGGTGGTTACCGAACTTTTGAGTTCAGAGGTAGACGAGAAGGTCATTGTACCAAGGATCATTCGAAGTAATGAAAAAGAGAAGTTCGTCGGGAAAGTCGGTATTGACGGGGGCACTGGTGATGTCAGAGGGGAAGGTCGTGACAAGTTCGGCGAGAACGAGGGCCTTCTTACTCTTAGGTGTTGAGAATTCGAGGTCGTACTCCTGAAGGATAACGATCCATCGAGTGAATTTTCCATTAACTTGCCGGCGGCTGAGCAGGTACTGCATAGGGTTGGAATCTGCGACGACCTTTGTGGTACGAAGCAGAATGTAATGGCGCAGTTTCTGGACTGCGAGGACAACTGCAAGAGCAAGTTTCTTTTTGTGTTTATACTTCAAGGGTGGCCCTGAGAGGTTTTTACTAACGTAATAAATGACATGTTCACGATTGTCATCTCCGAGCTGGACGAGGACACCAGCTACTGATACAGCTGATGTTGATACGTAGAGGATATAGTCGCGATTATAGTCAGGTGCACTAATTAAAGGTGCATTTGAAAGCGTTGTTTTAAGATCGTCAAATGACTGTTGGGTGTGGTCGTCCCAGTGAAATGGGATGTCGTGATGTAGTAAGCGAAGGAAACCATGTGCGCATATGGCGTAATATGGGACAAAGTGTCGAAGAAAGTTAGCTTTGCCCTGAAGACTCTGAAGTTGCCGTAAATTCCGGGGAGGTGGAATTTCGGTGATAGCTTGGACTTTGAGGGGGTCCACGGTAATACCGCTTTGGGAAACAATAAAACTGAGGAGGCGCCCGGCAGTGACACAGAACACACACTTGAGAGGATTCAAGTGGATTTTGTACTGACGACACCGTTGAAAGATGATTCGTAAATCATCGAGATGTTGGGTGTGTTTCTTGGATCGAGCTGTGAGGTTGTCCAAGTAGGCGAGGATGATATTAGCCAGATCGTGGAAGATGTATGTCATCACCTGCTGGAAAGTTGCGCCGACATTATTTAAGACGAAAGGCATGACACGATATGAAAAAGTACCCCACGGGGTAGTGAATGTGGTTTTATACTGATCGGCTGGGTGGATTTGAATTTGGTTATAGCCAAAGAATTCGTCCATAAAGGAGAGAGCGTCGTGGCCGGCGCAGTCGTCGATAATTTGATCGATGAAAGGCGTTGGAAAGTTGTCTTTGGGACATGCGTTATTGAGATCGCGAAAGTCTATGAAACACAGATAGTGCCCTGTTTTTTGTCGACGGGTACAGGGTTGGAAACCCATGAAGTATAAGCGATGGGGTAAATAAACCCGACAATGCGTAATTTGTCAATTTTGGCTTTGATAGCCACGGCTTTGGATGGGTGTAGCGGTCTTTGTTTCTGGTGAACTGGTGTGATGTCGGGCCAGGTGGCGATGCGATGTTCGACAATAGAGGGATCGAGGCCAGGCATTTCCGTGTATGACCAGGCAAAAATATCCCTATATTCCTGGAAGAGGGCTTTATATGCGGCGATTTCCTGAGGAGTGCAAGCAGCTCCAATGGTGATTTCTTCGACGATGTCATGTTTAACGGAAATGTTGATTTTGATGGTGGGGAAATGTTGGCCATGTTATCTTCTTCAAACGCATCAGGAGCAGGAATGGGATTATTGAACCAATCGATAGGCCCTGATGGGATAAAATCCTTGGTTTCGACCGCGTAAACGGGGTTTTGGTTAGGAGGCATGGGGGCTTCCTGTGGTGAGAAGAGTGCGCGGTGGGGTAGCGCATCCCAGGGAGAGTCCAGGTGATTTATCTATTCTAGTATTTCCTCGTTGCATTGGAAATGTCGGGAATACAAGGGGTCATGAGGAGTGATCTTGGTGACAGTGGTTGTGTGGTTGCCCCCTGGTGAAGAAACAGGGGGAACATGGTTAGGAGATGGTGAGGGTTCACTCGACATAAACCATATATTGAAGTACTGAGGGGTACCCGTGGTGGTTGGGTGGAGATTATCCAAGGGGAAATGAGCAGGAGAGTTGGGGGGGTTGCGGGGTAAATCCTCAGATGTGTCATCTAAGAACCATGGAGGCGTTGGGAGTGCCTCGGGCTGGGGAGAAATGACATGAAGATCCTTGAGTGACAAGGTAATGTCAATTATCGCCTCTGCGGGTTGGTGAAGCAGAGCCAATTGTCGTTTCCTGTATTCAAGGATCATGGGACACTGGTATGTAAAATGAGCTAATGAATTGCAGAGAGAGCAAGGGCATCTCATACATTCATTGACTGAAGTGGTGACATAGCAGATGTCAGTGATATTTTTTGATGAGGATGTAGCAGGGTTGGGGTTGTTCTAGAAGTTTTGGCGTACAGCGGCTAATGTCTGCTGAAACCATGGCAGTGCTAGGCAATGATGGGTGTAATTTCCATACTCTGAACATATATCATAAGCGTATTTGGTCCTCAACCCTTTACTACTGGAAGGATTGGTGGTAGTGGTGGGACTAGCAGTAGTGGCGGGTGTTGTGGGAATTTGATTGGGGGGGATCAAATTCCGTAATTCAGGTAGTGATGGACAGTTGTTGGTTTGGCGGCCCTCTTTCTCACATAGTGTGTAAGGTGGTGGGATGCGTGGAGGAAGTGGAGCGTTGGGCTCCTTCTTCTTTCTCTTGCCCCCAACTGTAACAGGGGGATTAGTGAGTGGGGGAGTGGTGGGGGTAAGGATGGGAATCATCATGGGGATTCCTTCCTGTGGAGGAAGGGATGGTCGAGGGACCATCTCAGGTGGGTGTAAATACCACACTAGGATTGATAACACCATATTAGGTAGTGTGAGAGTTGCGGCTACCTGAAAAGATTCTATACCGGGTGGAGGGTAAAAGAAGGGAATTTGAGTGAGGGGTTGGGGAACTGTCTCCCAAACT
>ML825088.1:51093-66157 GCA_009831015.1 Picea engelmannii | reverse complement strand
GTAATAAAGGTCAATATTAATAAGGCCTTGCAATAAGGTAGAATAAGTCAAATGTAATAAGACCTAATAGAAGCTTCCACTTCTAGAAGGATCTTCCTCTAGATGGTTCTTTAGATAGACATATTTAGTATAAATAGGAATCAAGGGTATGAGAACCCTAGCTTGGATATTATTGTAATAGAGCTCTACTCGACTAGAGGTTGCCACCTCGAAGAGGCCTGTGAACATTGCTCTCAGAATCAAAGTGTTCTTTCTGGTGTTATTTTGATATCATTTCAATCTTATTGTGGTGTTGTTCAGGTTATATTGTTGTTTATCTTCCATTTCTAGCATATTATTTCTGTTCTGCATACTTTTTATATCTGAAATATTACATAAAATTTGCAATACATTAAACATTAGTATTGAATAAAAGCATTGTGGATGTAAGCTTTCTCCTAGTTCTCTATGTTGGCTTGAAATTTATGGTCTATAACCAAGATTTCCACACCTTAGTACTATTATTTTAGCTAATGATTCTATATGTTTATAAAGACTCTCTAGGGTGATTTTGTTAGGCCTCCCCTTGACAAGTTGAGGTTTTGGAATCTGTGGTGAAATGCTCATATTAAGTAAGAAAATAAACTTATGCACCTGATTTACCAACAACAAGAAACCACTATTCAAATTTTAAGCCTCCTCTCAACTCCAATCAAATTCATAGAAAGTATACCTCATTTCCAACTCACCACATGTATAAGTATAAATCCTTCACATTCACGTCAAAGTATCACTATGAGTATAAACTTCATTCAAATTCACTCCATAGTAAAAACTATAGCATTCAAACCACCACATATATAAACCTCCATTCAATGCACAACAAAGTAGAAACCCTTCAAAGCTTCAATAATTCACCCTAACTTAATAGCCAACTATATTTTTAATACATATTTAATCAAAAAAACTAATAATGAAAACAAAAATTTGCATATATATTACTTTTTATAAACATTTTTTCATGCATTTAACAATATGTTAACTTTTAAGCTTTGGAAAGTTCAAATTCCATTCACAAATCAATAAATTGCATCTTAGTAAATATTTCTTAATCATTGTTTTTTAAATTGAAAAAATATAAATCATTTTAATGTGATTTTTTAAACTTAATATTAGTTTGAGCAATGTCGACTAATTCTATTAAATAAAATGTAAAGACTTGCTTAAAAGGGGATCCATCAAACATTAATGTAATGTGAAGAATGCTAAGCCATGGGAAACGGGAGTAGTAAGATGGGGAAGAATTGATGGCTGCAACTTCATTGTGGGATATCTCTTTTTTAGTTGTACTCCAAAATTATCTTAACCCCACCAAAATTCAAATCTCACAAAACCAATTAATTTACAATAAAATCTTCATAATTATTAAAAAATATCGTAATCACCGACCAACTTATTCCTTCTTTTCCTCTCCTTTTATTTTAACTCTCTTTTCGCTCTCGTTCCTCTTTTTCCTAAGAACTTTGTATTCTCTCTTTTCGTGTTAATCTCCTTTCTTTCTTCTTGTTGGTATGTCTACGTGTACTTTTGTGATAAAAAATGTGATCATTCTTTATTTTTTTATTGCCACGTGTCATTTTTATTTATCGAAAAAATAAATAAACCTAAGTACGTTACGTATACCTATCACATACATTTTAAGATCCCACTTTGCCGACCTAAATTTTGCCACGTATCCATCAACATACAATAATTTTCGAGGTATGCTCCTTCCCACACCATGTTAAGACCCCACTATGTCGACCTGGTTTTGCCACGTGCCCATCTTGCTTAGCCATACAAAGAAATCCCAAGGAAAATGAGTGATATCAGAATTGATAAAAGGAGAAAGGTTTGAGTGGAGAAGAGGAAGAATAGCATTAATGAGTGGGTGAATTTCCTTCCTTCTAAAGAGTTTGATGTGTGTGCGTTTGACCCATTTTTACTCTTCCTTTTGAGCACATGGTTCGCTTTCATTTTTCACTTTAAGGTGTCTTATACAGTGACAACATCATGGCATGGATATCATTGGATGTGTGTGTTGTACACTAAATATCTTGCGGTGTACATGATTGTTGAGTTTATAACTCTCTATTTTTTTTTAAGTGGTTATTTCTTTGGAATGGTTTTATTGGGTGTTGTTTTTAGTTTTAGGTAATATATTTTATGAAAAATGTTTAGACATTTTTTTTTAATAATAATAATAATAATCTATTTTTAAGGTCACGGCCAAGCCAGCACACCAAATTGGTGTATGAGACCCCCTTGTTTGTGGGACAAGGGACTCCCCTCCGCCCAGCGATTTGACTGGTAAAGTCTATGAAGGTATACATACCCTACCCCCCTCTGGATTTGAATCTGTGACCTTTTAAGAGAAAACATATGTTCTTAACCATTAGGCCCACTCAGGTTGTATTTTGAGAATGATACTCAAGGTAAATTTTATATTTTTTTAAAGTATAAAGCCAAGTAAAAAATAAAGTTGAATGTTTTTATAAATTATAATAATATACTAGTTAAGAATTCAATATGTTATTTGTGATAATTATAATTGGGTAGGAAAGATAACACTCTTTTTTTTCAATAGAAAATTAGCTCAAAATTATATTAAGATATAATTTTTTTACATATTTCTTTCATACCAAAAGCCCAACCCTAACATCATTGATAATAAGCTTAGTCAAAAGGACAGTTCAGTCTTTTATGTGCATACATCGCTTGGGGAGACACATCATTCAAAATGTAAAATCACAAGAGTTACATATACTCGAGATAGTCATGAACATAACCAAATAAAATAACTGGATAAAACTGACTCAAAATCTGAAAAGAGATATATCAGAACATGACGAGGTAGTTCATGGGACCTATGCCTCCAGGTTCCCATAAATAATATGTAATTCTACCCTCAGGCTCATGGAGAGCTTGTTTAGAAAGTTGGTCTGCCTCCTTGTTGAAATCTCTAAAAATGTGATAGAAGCTAACTACCTGAATTTTTTTTATAAGTTCCTTTGTTCTATGCTTCCAACCTTTGATAGCGCATGCCTGTAGCCTTCCTCTATTGTTGAGCCAATCTACAATTACCTTGGAATCGCTCATAGCTTGAAGTTTTGGGAGGGCTAGATGAATAACTAGAGTAAGAGTGGCCCATATTCACAAGAGCTCTGCCTTAGTATTTGTACCTTCATCGTTGTTTAGATGTCATCTATAGACTAAAGAGTTGAATGTTTTAACTACCCCACCCCCCCACTCCGCATAATTTCTTATCACTCTGAGCTACCCCATCAAAAAATGCAATAGAAAATCCATCTGATTGGGTGACCAGACAATCTCTTATAGGAGTGAACTTTTGAGTCGATGGTTTCTTCTTGTAGAGCCCAAGGGTCTTGATAACCACAGAGTGAGCTGAAGGAACAACATTCTCGAAAATAGCTTTGTTTCTTTCGTTCCAAATAAACCAATAAATTATAGCTACAAGAGTTGGAGAGACAATTTTATCCTTAATCCATAAATTAAAATAGTCAGAAAGTGACCTGCCTTCCCATTTTCCTTTTATCTTTTGTATGTTTTTTATTCTTTCCCAGACATTATTTGTGAACATACAATCAAGAAGTAAATGGTTGTTATCCTTTGAACTTCTTTTACACAAGATACACAGACTTGGTCCTTCCCAACCTTTTTTCTGTAATATGTCCCATGTTAAAAAAAATTGATCTGTCGCCAACCAAATGAAAAGTTTGATCTTAAGCTGAAGATCCCATTTCCAGATTTTATGCCTCCAACCAACTAGAATCAAAAAATTGTTTGTAGAGATAAGAGCCAAATAAGCATGTTAATAGAAAGAAATCCAGAAGAGCTACCTCATGTCCACATAAGTTGATCTGTTGTGTCCCTGATAGTAGCTCCAACTCCTATAAGTGCTCTGCGAAAAAGGTCCCATTTAGCTGTCAGCGCTCCATTTAATCCCAGGTCTATGCTCTCAAACCATTTTTCAATAAGGTAGTAAGGATCAGTATGTTTCTTTGCTTGTGAAAGTACTGTGATGTTTTTCTTCTTTAGATGTTCTAAAAGATCATGAGATATTATGGACCTGTCTCCCAGTCCCAAGATATGGTCTCTACCAATAGATATAAGGTGACCAGAGCTCGGTTCCCAACTAAGCCAATGTGTAATGAGAGGGATGGACTTTAATAGACTGTTCCAAATCCTAGATGTTGAATTTTATTTGAAGGAGATAGATTTGAACCAATTGATAATGGTTGTGTTTTGTAGATATTTATCTTTAATTATATTATTCCAAATGCCTTCCCAATTGAGAACTCGCCAGAGGGTGTTGATGTTCAGTGATGAATTGAAAAGAAATAAGTTTCGAAAGCCCCATCCACCACGACATTTTGGTCTAGATAACACATCCCATCTGCAAAGGTGGTAATGATTGGTCTCACTATTTCCATTCCAAAGAAAGTTGAACATTAATTTACGGACCTGATTAAGAACTGAGCATGGGATAATCTCCAGAGACATCCAGTAAATAGGCTGACTCTCCAATACATATTTAATAAGAATATAACTCCCACCCAAGGATAGCCACGTATTGCACCAGAGGCCAATCTGTTTCTCCATTTTTGCCAGTAACCAGTACTAATCATCAGCCCGATGCGCCCCAGTCTTAAGATGATATCCCAAATATTTGAAACCTGTGGCAAGTGTTGAAAACATGTAAGGGAGAAAAGCCCTATATGGGGTAATATCTGAATCAGATAAGCCATAAAAAAGAATTGAAGTTTTTGATACATTTACTTGAATACCCGAGGCTTTATAGACCAAAATTATGAGTTTATCAATTTCCAGCCACTCTTGAACATTTGCCTTTGTCATGATTAGCACATCATCCATGAAGAATAAATGAAGTATGTTAATCATTATGGAAGCTTTAATACCATAAATCTTATCTTCCTCTTTGCTCTTTTTTAATAAAAGACTAAGTCCTTCCATATCCAGGATAAATAATAACAGAGATAGAGGACAACCCTGGTGCAAACCTCGGCCACTCTGAAAGAAATTTGTGGTTTCTCCATTGATTAAAACAACATAAGTCGGCGAAATAACACAACTCATAATCCATTTTTTCATTTGGGTACCAAAACACACTTGAATTAAAATCATCCTAAGAAAATCCCAATCTATATAGTCATAAGATTTGCGCAGATCCAGCTTGAGTATCAAATATTTTGTTTTCTTTTCTGTTATACTATGAAGGCACTCATGAGCTATACCAATAGCATCTTGAATCTGCCTTCCTTTCAAAAAGCCTAGTTGTTCTTCTGAGAGTGTGTTGGACAGAATGGGCTTGATCCGATTGGTGATGATTTTTGATATTAACTTATAACATAGATTGCATAAGGAGATGGGCCTAAAGTCCCCAAAATTTTTTGGCTTATTTTTTTTTGGAATTAAGGAAAGGAAGGTAGAGTTTAAGCTTCATGTTATAAACCCATTCTTCCTAGACTCCTCAATCATCTGTATCAGGTCTTCTCCAACCAAATAAAAAAAGTATGTGAAAAATTCCACCATCCATCCATTGGGGCCTGGACTTTTGTCTTTTTTGAAAAGTGTTAATACAACTTTGATTTCTTCTAAGTTGACTGGGTCATAAAGGGATCTTGCCTCATCATCATTTACCATCCTCAAAAAAAGAATAGTAACTTGCACCTATTCAGTAGTGTTAGGAGAAGAACGGGTTTTGTAGAAATTTTTGAAGTAGAGCACAACCTCTTCCTTAATTGTTTTTTGCCTTGTATGCCCTTGTCCAGTATCATCAACTATATCCTAGATATGCTTATGATTGCATCTGTGGTTAGCAAAGTGGTGAAAAAATTTTGTATTTTGATCACCACTTTTAACCTAGATTGCTCTACTACGTTGACTCCACTTTTTTTTTTTAGCTTGAAGTAGCTTGTTCCTTTCCAGCTCTAAATTGTCCAGAAGAAGTTCCTTATCCGATTGTGAATAGTCATCCACAAAACTCAGAAAGGTGTCTCTTATATTTGTTTCTAAAAATTACATGCGTTGCAGTATGATCCCGTCTCTATGCTTCACCCATAGTGTAGTCTGTCTTTTCAGTTCTTTTAGCTTCCAAACAAGTCTTCGCTGGATACCAGATTCTGTAGTGAATTTAGGATCCTTCCAAACCTGGTGAACAAGATCTTTGTAATCCTCGTCAATCAACCAAATGGGATTAAGTTTAAAGGGATACACTTTATACTTTAGAGAAATATCCAACTCAACAATAACTAGGGCATGATCAGAAATAAAGGGATACTCCACCCAGGAGTGATAGAGGCCACTTGAAGATATTAAACCTTCTCAAATAAAGCGTATGTCCAGTCTCTTAGCAATAACATGTATTCTGAGATGGACATTGCGCCAGGTTGGAACCACCTTGTCTAGTCGTAAATCCACTAAATGTTTTCATTGAAACAGTTCTTTGAAATATCGGCCAAAGAACTAGGATAATTAGAGCCTCCCCAAACCTCATCTGAAAAAAGAGTAATATTTAGATCTCCTGCTAGTATCAAATTATCATGAGAAAGCAGACCACTATCAGCCACTAAATCCCAAAAGGATCGCCTATCCGAGCACGGGCCATAAACATTAAGTAGAGAGAGATGCTTCTGGCTAGAAATAACTTTGTCTGTCAACAGAATACCACCACAGGTGAGATGTGGATTCAAATCATAAATATTAGGGTCCCATGTGACTAATAAACCACAAGAGGTATCAAGAGAATTAACAACATAGGAAACCCAAGAAGGACATAAAGTATTCATAAAATCCCTAGTTTTTTGTTCATGAACTAAAGTCTCTTGTAAAAAAATAATCTCCAGACGGACTCGATCCAAAAGACAATGAAAGGAGGTTGCTTTAAGGGTGCCCCCGACCCCTCTGATATTTAATGAAAGAAGGATCATTATTTTTCCCTTGCTAGGGCCTTCATTGCTCTAAATGCCCCACAATCAGTGGCAGAAGGATCAATATCGCGGGTTTAATTGGCCACACCTGCCAATTGTTTTCGAGAGCTATGAGTCTTGATGGGAGAATGTTCTATGCCCAAACCTCTGGACCATGAAAACTCCTTCCCTATCCCTTCCACTCGAGTACCAAAAGTACTGGCCTTCCCCCCTCCATTGGAATCATCATAGACATAATTACCCAAATAGACTGGTAAAGGAACAGTTGACTTATTATCACAAATGAAAGGTAGTAGTGAATCAAGTACATCAATAAGGGAGTGTTACAGGTGAATCCTCCTGCGGACAAGCGAAATCCCTCTTGGTATCTAGACCCCTAAAACCAAGATAGAAAGTGCTATTATGGACACTAACATTCCTTTATCATAAAGTTAAACTATCAAAGAAGAAGAGGGAAGAAAGACAAGTACCTTTTTACTAACGTTTGTCCTCGTAAAGTCCAAGTTGAGCTTCAATCCCAAGCTCCTTAATAGGTCCTATAGAATAAACAAAGATACACCAAGCTTCCTATTCTACTGAGATTAGCTTTATAATGAATCTATGGAAGAAACAAGTTTGTATACACAAACTTTAAAGGTAACAGGCCAAGCATGAATTTATATTAATGAGAACAAACTGTTGCTTACAGCCATGGATGTAGTGCAGCAGCTTCACCAAGCTCCCTTTTTCCAGACCCTTGCTCAAATAATCCACACAGAATGTTGATGATTAACTGTTCATCTCCCTCATGATATCATAAGTTTGATGCCTCTAAATTGCCCTCCTTTTGACCATGAAGAGGCCTCCTTATATAACCTTGGAGAGGCCCAACCACTTGAGAGATCTTTGGGATAAGTTGAGGATTCTTCTCCTTCATTTGAGGATTTTCCCTAATATAATGCCTTGACCTTCTATTCAAATCCAACCACCTTCAGAAATTGAGGGGATTCTCCCCTGATTTGTCTCAACAAACCAAAATTCGCTTAGAAAGGGTAGCGCTCCCCCAAAATGGGACACAGAGCATTGTAGCACTCCCCCAAAGCATCCCAGGGAGTGTTGGCACTCCCTGACAGTGCATAGGGGAGCGTTGCCTTCCAAATTTGATATTTTAGTGGTTTTTTCAGTGGCAAAAGGTTTGTACTCCATGTCAAATGAATTCTCTTCTTCAAACGTAGTCTTTGAGGTGTCTTAAGTGTCCTTATGATGTCGTTAGAGAGACGACATAGGAAAGATAACAGTATGATGTTTGTGACACTTGTGGTCAAGATGTGACACTTGCGGACAAGATGCAACACTTACAAAACTTGTAATGATGACACTTGCGACACTATTGAAGTGAGTAATTTTGATGTGTAACAGATTGCCCCCCAAAGTGCGAAGTTAGAAGACGTGATGACTGAAGTACTTTGTAGAATTTTTCAAGCAAGGGTAGGGACATGAAGAACCTGGTAGAAGCTACACACAACCATCCAACAAACATTAATGACATGTTTCAAACCCAAGGCAGGCATAACTATGCTTGAGTGATAAAGACTTCCAAGGTATGGCCGCAATAAAATACACTGTAGATCCATAATTATATTGAAAAAATGGTATAGCCACTGAAGATATAATGTGGATATATACTCCCATGACCTGAATTAATCGTAGCCACAAAGAATACACAGTGGATATACGAGATGACAAGACATAGCCATGACCAATACAAAGTGGATCTATGTAATAGTATATGTGTCATAGTTCAAAAGAAAACTCCTTTGCAACCTGGGAAAAGTACATATAAGAGTGATGACTCAACCCAGGGTCTTCTTACTGATCCCGATGTAGTACGAATCTAACCATGTGAATAGATGTCTTGATTTCGAACATGGTAGAAACCACTTGATTACCGGTCAATGATGTAAACCATTAACAAGTGTGAGGGAAATCACCATTGATGTCAATGATTCCCAAGGTACCCTAGTACATTCCAATGAATGTGAATAGATGAGCTGAAGTTGAACATCCATGGAATCACCCGATTAGGGGTCAATGATGTAAAACCATTGTCGGACATGAGGTGGCCTGCCATTGAGGCATGCAGGTCCCAAAGTACTAACTGGTTTCTAAGTCTAGTTCCTGGATAATGTGTTGAAGTTGACAGGAATAGACTCGTCGAAGGAGGGCCTTGACGTATCCTCCATCAACAACATGAAACTAACACAGAGATGTAATTGGTAGATCAAATGAACATGGACTAACACAGGTATTGAAACAGGGTATTTGTGATGGCTGACTCTCGAGGCAGATAATTCCCTTGAACACTGGGGCACAACAATAGAAACATGACATGGACCAAAACACGATAATGCAATGGATACACTGACTTTTGTTGGGTGAACCAAAGGAGTAAAAAAACTCATAGGATTGGCTCAGTGAAAAGGTTTAGCGAATTAAAATGTATGCAAATACAAAGTGTCATGTTCAAGGGCGACCGTAAGAGTTACTGGTAGTGTTCTCAAAAACTGTTTGGCTTGCTTCCTTCAATTTTTCCCCCATTCAGATAGACGAGTACATATTTTTAATTTAACGATCTCGAGGAGGGTAACACATGCTCGATATGACTCACCTTCAGTAAGTCCCTCTTCCTTTGTTTAGTGAACTGGAAGAAGTAAGGGTTTGCTCTCGTATGGTCCCTTCAATGTGTAATTGTTTAATGAGTCCAGAGAAGGTAAACTCGGTGGTTTTTCATATTTAGAGAGTTTGAAAACAACTTAAAGATGACTCCAATGTTGTCGTTTTTCATAATATTAGTCTTGTGAGGCCGAAAAAGAGATAAATTATCACTCGAAAAATGCCCTTTCAAACCTTTTAACGAGTGGGAAAGGAAGCAAGATCATTCGACAATCTTTTCACGTTTAGAGAGTTTGAAAAGAGATTAAAGGAGACTCCAGGGAGTTCCTTTTTCATATATCCATGCGAGCCCGAAAAAGAGATAAAAGGTTTCTCGGTTACATTCTCATGTTTTTACAAGCGCGAGAAAGAACAAAGACTAAGCTCAGTACTTTGCCCCTATCTTGAAAGCTAGTGGCATAAGATCATCAAAGGCTGGAGACATGCCCCCCAATCTTCAATTCATTCACCGACTTTGAGGTTGTCACCAATTTCTCTACTAGATGGAGAAAAAGGATACAGGTGGATGAAATGAAGGTTCAGAAATGAGACCTAACGAAAGATTCGACTTGACATCTACGATATCTGGCGAAAGACTCGACCTGACAGGAGAGGTGACTGCTTCATTTTTTAACGAGCTTGACATAGGAAAAGAACTATGCTCAAGGCTTCGGGTTCAATACCCATATTTCTGTTTCATTTTTTAACGAGCTTGCTACAGAAAAGAAAAACTATGCTCGTGCCTTCAGGTTCGATCCCCAGATTTATGTTTCATTTTTTAACGAGCTTGCTACAGAAAAGTGAAACTATGCTCGTGGCCTCTTGATCATGACTTCCAAGAGGATAATGCTTTGGAAGGACACCATGTCAAGGGACAAAACACAATCATGGCTTCCAAGAGATCTTCACTAGATGGAAGAAAATCACTCTGGAAGGAACACATGTCAAGGGTCGCGACAGGGGTAAGGAGATCGAGATCCAATAGCCCTACCGAAGATATCACCATGTCAACTACCGGATCCAAGTCATCGGAAGTTGAAGTCATGGGAGAAAACACCACATAATTGACATGTGGCAGGGGTGATATTGTCTTCATATAAGAACCATTTAGGGAGGTAATCCAGTCAGGACCAACGAATGAAAGTTGATCAATAGTCACCATTCTTCCATCATGTGGGAAAGATATCACACGAAAAAGAGTGGACACAATAGCTTTCATGGCATAGACATAATACCGCCCAAGGAGTAAAGTGAAATCCAAGGGGTCTCAGACTACCATGACATCAATAAAGACAATTTTCTCTCCCAAAGTTACGGGAAACTAAGGAAGGGTCCCTAAAGGTTGACTAGTTCTTCTATTAAAAGCTAATAGATTCTGTGTAATCGGTGCAAGCTGAGGACAACCCAAAGCGTGCCAAGCAATAGAGGAAAAAATACTAATGGATGCACCTTCATCTATCAGCGTTTAAGGAATGTCCCAACCACAAACCTGTACTGTAATCTGGAAAGGAACGTGAGAGGGAAGACAAGGTCCAGTTAGCATAGCCCAATAAAAAAGGATGGCCTCATTACTTGGAGGGGGTTTCTCAGAAGAAGGAGGAATGGCCCCCAGCACGGTAGATTCTATATCAACGAGAAAAACGTGGGCAGTATCAGGTTTACTCTCTAGAGGGAGAGTAGGATCGACCGATGATGGGATCAGATCGACCACGCTGACACTCTTCAGAGGAAGAGTGGGACTGACCGATGATGTAACCAGAGCAACCACTTTGGCACTCTTCGGATGAAGGGTGGGACTGACTAAGGAAGGGATTGGATCAATCACTTTGGCACTCTTCGGATGAAGGATGGGACTGACTGAGGAAGGAACTGGATCAGTCACTTTGGCACTCTTCAAATGAAGGATGGGATTGATCGAGGAAGGAACTGGATCAGTCACTTTGGCACTCCTCAATGGGGGAGTGGGATCGATCGATGGCAGAAATGGATCGACCACTTTGGCACTCATCAATGGAGGAGAGGGATCGATCGATGGTGGAATCGGATCGACCACTTTGAAACTCTTTGGATGAAGAGTGGGACTGACCGAGGAAGGAACTGGATTAGTCACTTTGGGTTCACTTTGTAGATGAAGAGTGGGGCTGACCGATGACGGAACTGGATCAACTACTTGGGTTCATGGTTCAATTGAGGAGGAAACTAGATTGACCACCTGATCAACCGGACTGACTGGGGATGGAACCGGATTGACCAGTCCATCAACTAAGGAAGGGTTGGTGGAAATCTTATGATAACCAAGTGGAAGTTGAAGCTTTTCCAAAAGAGAAGAAGCCTCATCCATACAAGGGAAAAGGTGAGAATAATGAACACCTTCACATAACATACAAGGAAATTTGACAGTTATCTTCTTCTTACCAACCTTAATGTCACTAGTTGACAGGGCATCACTATCATGTCTAGTAGAGGATGATGATGTGGAGGACCACATTTCTAATACCTTGGGAATACCAAGGCAATCCCTCATAAAGTGGTCACCCTTACAAAGACTGCAAGGGAATTTGGGTTTCAGATTCTTCATTTTAATCTTGTTGACCTCATCAACACTCCCAGTACTATTAACGGTAACTAGTTGCTTGGATCCAACATCTGACGTTGTTGGAGCCTTGGTCCTTTTCGGGTTCTTCTTCTTCTTCTGTTTTTGTTTCTTCTTCTTTTGATCAACCTGGCTACTTGCTTTAGAGATTTCACTAGGCGAAGAAGGAGAAAGGGGGGGAGACTTAATGGGTGAAGAAGGAGAAAAGTTGACATGAGGTTGATGTGTGGGTGGTGTACTGAAATCTAAATTATTAGGTGTAGTTGAAGCACTGGGAGGATTTGATATCACGGGAGTGGGGAACAGCCAAACCGGTAATCTGATGGTGAGTCCCGGAAGACTCAGTGTGGAAATGTATGGAGGACCAAATTTTCCAAAAGAAGGAAAGGTGTAAGGTTCCCCGGGATAAGAGGTTCCTCCATTGGTACTCTCAGGATTTGATGCCATTAACACTGACTCAACCTAAGGTCCACTAAGAAACACAAACAACACACGCTATGAATTTGAGAAGAAAACAATCAAACAAAACTTTCCACAATGAAACCACTAGTTGATGATGAAATCCAACGTCGCAAGATCAAAATAGGAAGGGGTGAGGATAGAGTGGTTGGATCAGTTACGTTGGCAACCTGCTTAACAGACTTACGCCTTGGTGCAAGATTCCACACAATAATTGTGGATTTACCCTCCAAGGATCCTGAGTGAGTTTGACCAATGTATGTTCCAGGTACAGTGAGACTTCCCTTCACCATCACCTTGTGTAAGACCCTAAATATTATGGCTACTAAGGTCACCAACTCCCAGTTAGCCCCTGGGCGGGTACAGTTGATAGTCTAGTCGGAACTTATGGGCAGGATAACAAGTTCGAAATCAACTCGAGAGGCTCCCACACATAATCGTGGGTATACCCTCAAGTGACCCCCAATATACAATCCGACTACTACAAGCAGTCAAACTACAGAGGAATAATCTCCGTAGCTCTCCCGAACGCAACCTCGTGTGTAACCCCTGTGTGAGAGGGGGATCCTAGAAAGCCTATACGACAATTGAATTTTCTCTCCCTATCGCAAGATGCTAAGTTTGTTTGATAGCTTTGGAAAGTTTTCCTTTCAACCTATTCCAAATCCCCACACATTAAACTAATGTAGGTTTGCTAACAAAGATGTAAAAAGTCTGATAAATTTTAGCTAAGCGTTGATTTTAGTGGTTGTTGTTTACTCAGAGGTGCATGAGATTGAAAACTGATGACATTATGAGTCAGTTCCCAAACATGCATAATAAATGATAAACAATCTTTTCTTTCATTGAATGTCTATTTAAGGGAAGGAGAAGGATTTTCCTTTCACTTTCAAACACTAAGATGCAATGACCTCATGCAATAGTCCTCAATAAGGAATCCAATACAATGCTAAAATGTTTATATATGTGACTGATAATCAGTGGATGTAAAGCTTCCTATGTTAATCAAACTTCAAGATCTGTGAGATTTAAGCAACCAGAAGCAAACTTCACATAAACAAAAACACACCCCTGTTGTGATCAAACAGGAAAAGAAAACCAAAAACTCAAAGGGAAGGAAAGAGAGCTTGGACAAGATGACCTCAAAGATCAGAAGGAAAATTACAAAATACCTTTGAATCTCCTTACAAAGTTTTCACTCAATCAGATAAATGAGAAGAAAACGACAAATTGACTCCAAATCGTCAAGGACAAAGAGTTATTGCAAAGTAAGGACAAATGTAAAAAAATCCAAACAAAAGAGGATGAATTCTCATAAATAAGGTGTTGAAGGCCAATGACAAAGATGTACTGAGGTTACAAGACTTTTGAGCAAGTGCCAAAAGCAAAAATTGAACCCAAAGAATGAAAACCTAGAGGATTTCTCACAGAAAAGGGGTAGTTCTCTGGTGTAAAAGGCACTGGAGCGTTCCAACGCTCTGTGTAAGACCACCAGGGAGTGTTAATGCTCTGATAGAAAGGGCATGGGAGCGCTAGGCTTCAAAAGTTCAGAAAATGCCCAGAAACTCAAAAAATCAAGGAAACTCAATCAATCAAATTGCATATGATGAAATCAAGAGCCAATCAACTAGACATAAGAATCAAAGAGACAGTATGGAGAAGGTCAAATGATAAGAAAAATACAAGACAAGACCTAGGAAAGGAAACAAAAATCAGAGCTCCTCCCCGGTGGAGTCGCCAATTTCTATTACAGGTGAATCCTCCTGTGGAGAAGTAGTTTCCCTCTTGGTCTCTAGACTCCTAAGGCCAAGACAGAAAAGTGCTTAATATGGACACTAACATCCTTTTAGATCTAATTAATCTAATGAATGAAGAGGAAGAAGAAAAGTGTACCTTTTTAAATGGCGTTTTTCCTCGCAAAATCCAAGTTGAGCTTCACTCCCAAGCTCCTCGATAGGTCCTGTAGCACAAACAAAGATGCACCAAACTTCCTATTCTACTGAGATTATCTCAAATACAGATCTATCTACTCGAGACAAGTTCATGTGAAACAAGCATAAACTTGAAATAAATAGGCCAAGCATGTATATATTAATGAGAACAAATGAAGAGTACTTACAATCCTCTGATGAAGGTGCAACAACTTCTTCCAGCTCTCCTTGTCCAACCCCTTTGCTCAACTAATCTAGACTGATTATGCTTCAATGGTGCCTCACTTATGAGATCATAAGTTTGGTATAATTCTCAATCTCCATCTCCCCCTCTTCCATGGAAAGCCCTCATTATATAGGATTTGGAGGCTTAACCACCATGGAGAGGATCTCTCATCAGA
>ML825088.1:14869-24995 GCA_009831015.1 Picea engelmannii | reverse complement strand
GACTTGTGTTTCAAATGAATGTATAATGATATTTATTTATACCATTTATGTCACTTCCTTTTAACATTAGGGCCGACCTGACACTTTCTTATTTTGTAATTCAGTTCTTTAATTATCTTCAGGGCCTACATGTACTTCCTTCTTCAATTCACTTTGTCATCTTCAAAAATTCATTTCTACTCAACCATGAGGATCCACGTGACGTGCCACATACCACTGGAAACAACACGATGTATACTATCCATCCATGGGTGTTGTATCTACATGTGCATTGTCCTTCATGTCCAAATACCTTCATCAATCTTATAGTCCAAAACCCATGACTAGGGTTGACATAAATGACAACAAACAATCTTCCAAAAATAACAACTTTTGTGCAATTAACTAGTTCATTGTTCATAATCAAATATCCAACATAGTGCCACCACAAGATAGTATGTATTCCACACAATTTGTAAGGGGTTTTTTTACTTTCATTTACATACTTTGCATTTTATAACAATTTTTTAATGGTACCCATTTCCAATCTGTAAACCATCAAAATCAACCATTGTCCATACATTCCTTCAATCCACAATAATACTCAAAAGTCATGTTTTCAAATTAACAATGAAGTCACTATCACTGTAATCGGGCCTATCATTTAAAAGCAATGATATTCATTAAATATATATATGCAGTAACCAACATAATCAAGACCAAATTGCAACACCTGAATTGACAATTAAACATACAACCAACAACCACCATTTAGGCACAAGATATGCACAGGGTAATTCGCTCAGGCAATGTAGTTCTACCACTGTAAAAAAACAATTCAATGTAACTTAAAAGCTGGGCCATCCATCCAACATGACGGGGTCTCGAAAACATTCCCTTCTTAACAAATGATCGATTGAAACAATTAAAGATGTTTAAAAACCCTGTGAAACCCAAGCTATCCATACTGTACATAGTGTGCAGACACCAAAACACCACGATGCAACATCTTCAAACACACAGTTACAGCAATAACTCAATCCATTGTGTTGGTTCGTCAATCTAACATAGTATCAATTCAATTTAATCCAACTGCGATCAAATATGTTGTGCAAACTCAGGCTTATACAAATGAACAATCACAAGGATACAGTGGATATAGTTTCTACAGTCATCTGGTTCAATAACTATTCGGCCCCAAAATAAAACCATAGTTACCATGACCATTACTTCATTTGAAAAATACCATACACACAATGCAGCATGCGTGAGCAACGTCAAGAATTTGTAACCAATGCCATCTAAACATCCAAACAATCATTAGTGTGAAAATACCAGTGACTGTGTACCAACCAACCAATTTTTCATTGTCGAGAAATCAATTGACCTAACAAGATATGATAACAATGCATACCCATGCATCGATTCGAGTTGGGGTAGTTTCCCTTTCCATTAAACAATATTGATTTATAAAGAGAGCGATTGTGTGTACTTTGAAAGTGCAATTAAAAATGTAGGGTTTACCATTGTCATAACAGAGGAAGTGACTATATACCAACCAACACGATTGTCACACGAACAATTGGGCGAGCCTGTATTTGAACTTGTCGAAAATTATACCACCAATCAACCGCAACCAAGTCGTAAAACCAACAGGTTAGGATGGTCTTCTCTATTAATCTTCAAACTAGAGGGATAAGGTTTGTTGCGTAGCCAACATAGGGAGAGAAAAACCACTCTTTGTAATGGTGAAAACTCAAAGGCCATAGTGCATATAGGAAGAACCACGATTCATTCGTGGATGGGTGCAAATCCATGATAGGGGCCATAACCGAAAAGGTAGGGCTCTAGTTTGGCCTGGAAAAAGCTATTTAACGCACGCAGGGTATAACCCTCGTGTTATTTGAGTTAACAATCACAGCACAGAGATGAAGAAAGGGCTGAGGAAGAACAGGAACCTCATTTTGTGACCCCTAGTGGTGCAATCAACCAATTCCCAAGCGAACAAAAACACAGTGACGTAGAATGCCTTCAACCATTAAACCCATAAAATCCAAAGACTGGATTTAGTGACAAACGCATGAAGATATCTATCCACCCAAGACCAAACAAAAACCCTCCAACTAAACCAACAAGGATACCAGAGAGTTACCACCCAGGATGACCAATAACTTCTACGAATTCAATATCATGGCAGGAAGAACCATTCATTTCAAGAACACAAATTTACCAGTTGCAATACTTAGGAAAGCACAAACCAATACACCTGAGCCGGTAATCATTTCATAACCAGAGCAGAGTCATGAATGGACAAAAAAAGAGCATACATGTAATTGAATTCCTTGAAACACAAGTTGGTCGAGTGGTTCCTCTCTACTAAGAATTCGGAGCATAACCACAGTAGCAAGATGGAACAATAGCCTGACTAGGGTGGTGGCTAACGGGAGGGGTAAAGGTGACGTTGGAATCTGCACATACTACTTGCCAAATGTGCTCTCCACATCATTTATCCAATTCCTTATTATATAACTCAAACAAAATCGCATAACCATTAGCACCCATTACCTTGTCAAATGAGCCACCAACATTCAATCTATACAAATATACCATATGTATATCGACCACATAAGTCAATTAATCATTGCATAACCATTAGCACTATCACCTTGCCAAATGTGCCACCGATATTTCATACCACATGTGTATTAAACATATAATTCAATCACAATTGCATAACCATTTACTTGTTAGCTAGGATTTAACAATAATTGTTAAGTCTTTCATGCATGTAGTATAGTGAATAGGATAACTTTAAATTCATCCCCTTTGCAATTGTTTCTCATTTCTTTCCAATTGTTCGCATGTAGTATAGAAAAATTGCAAAGTTAGATCCCTTCTCTTTGCATTTGTTATAGTATTTTTGCCTTTTTCAAAATTGTCCTTCATGTAATTTCACTAACATGTTTATTGTGCAGGTGCGATAAGAACAGATAGCAATGATATTAATGAATATCATAGGTTGTAGTAACATCAGGAATCAACATCTCATAAGCTCAAATCATAAACAATAACAATAGTATCTCATCAACCATGTAAGTCGTGTTGCATATCATCACAACATAAAAAATGAACAGATCTGATCTTCAATAGTTCAAGGGGGTCCCACCTACTAGTATTATTAACTTTTATAATAATAGGCTTTAGCAACACTTTGCGGGCAAAACTTCATTGACAATTTTAATCGTCAAAAAATTGGCGACTCCACGGGAAAATTTGTTTCCAACATATTTAGAACTCGGAACTCATGGTTTCACAGACCAAGAATAGTAATTTTAGAAGACATAACCAAAATAATTATGCAATAGGGGGAAGTGAGCAGATTTAATGGAAAGATGACCGGGAATTTTGGAATAATTGATTAAAAGTGTTAAGTATGAGTGGCTTTTACCACTGCATGCATAATCAATTAACCGGAATATGCTCTTAAATTTTGAGGAAAACTTATAGAATTTCTCTCAAGGTCTCAATGGGTGAAGAAATGGCAAGAAGAAGCGGGAAATAATCAATTCCTTGTAAGACAACAGTGGAAATATGTAACAATTTCAAGGGCCCTTCAGAGGAGACATCATAATCATTGTTTAAGCTTGATTTTTATCGACTAACAATGCTTTGCAGGAGTGTCACTATGGTAGAATTGATCCAAAATTCTATCTTGACCAAACACTAAAAGATGATAAAGACAAAAATCGCAACATAAGTAATAATGTAGAAATTAAAACAACAATAGTAAAAGACTCAATTGAAAACAATAAGGAAAGAAAACTTAACTTAGAAGGAAGAAATCAAGGTATTGTAAGCATAGAAAAGAAGCACAAAAAATGAAAGCACAACTAGGCTACTAGTATACAGCAAAATCCAGACTGCATTAGAACTTTTCATGTTGGTTCCTCGCAATAATTCAAGCGAGGATTGTTAGCGTTGTAGGGAAACAATTGCTCTTGTAAACATTTTAAGATATATGAGTTAGTATATCTTGGAAATCAATTTGGAAAGGACAGATCACTTGGAAATCTGATGTAATCATTAGTCCCTTGACATGCACAATTAGATCATCAAGATAGAGATGGAGACTGACCAATTCATCGAGATTCATGTGCATAGGTTTTTTAAAAGAAGTACCTGTATCAAGTAAGCCAAAAATCTAACATTTGTAAGGCATGGTATCGCAATTAGTAATGAAAGTGGTTTTCTGAGGAGTTTCCCCTTTTACTTGGATTCTCTTGTAACCAAACAGACTGTCAAGAAAGGGTCTTAACTGTGACTCTACAACCTATTGCAAAAACATTTCCATATTGAGAGGGGGAAAGGGATTTATCATAATCGCTTGCCTAAAAGTTCAAATACTAATACAAGTTCTAGTATTATCAGTGGTCCTCGAGGCCAATTTCCAAATTGAGACCCATTCAGGGTGGGCTGAAAAAAATATTCCAGCCCTTAAGAAATCTCTCAATTCCCTTCGAAAGGGTGCTTCTAGTGCAGAGTTAACAAGTTCTTGTTTTTACCTAGCTAGTTTCATAATATGTTGAACAAGACTAGGATCAAAACCATGAAGATCCTCATAAAACCAAGAAAAAACCTTTTGGGGTTCACCGAGTAGCCCGATGAACCTCATCTCTTCTTTATCAGAACATTGGACATTTATTTTAACATTCATTGAAGATTCAAGTGTCCTAATTTTCAGGAGGGTGGTTTCAACCACCTTCTTTTGTAACTCCTCTTCTTCTTCTTTTTCTTTGTTGCCTACCACACTCAATGAAAACGAACTCCCAAGAGGAGTCAATCCCTCGGCAATCTCATTATTTTATGTGGATATAATCTCCTCGGTCTTAAGAGGTTCATTTTGTATGACAACACAAATTCTCTCATCGCTAGGAATGGCCTCCCAAGATCCTTCCTTTTCAGGGATGTATGGACGATGTAGAGATTGAAAAGCACAATCAGGCCTATGAGGCAACAGTTGTTGAGTAGGAGAGGTTGCAAAGACAGCTGACTGATCAGCCATTGAATTCAACTCCTTCTTAACATGAGTGATGTTGAAAGATAGAAGGTTCGAGAAAAGTGCCCAAACTGTTTGGGAGTATTGTTCCATCAGCTTGTTGCTAGGAGAGTATATCTTGCATATCAGGTTCACAACAAGCTCAGAATTTTCGCAAACTGAAAGGTGACCACAACCAAGATTAAGGGCATTCTTGATGCCTAATAATAGAGCTTCGAATTCAGCGGCATTGTTTGTACAAGCAAACTCTAACCTGTATGACAGATTATGAATTTTTCCTGCAGGGTAAACCAAGATGATACCAGCCTCGTTACCTTCGTTAGAGTGTGAAACATCAAAGTGAATATGCCATAAATCATCATCTAAATCAATTCTTTCCAAAGGAATAGTATCCTCTTCAGCAAAGATGGAATAAACTCCTAGGTCTTCTTCGATAGGCTTTTTTCCTATTGTTGATGACCATGACATCCTCTGGCTCTGCAAAGTCTAGGATAGCAATAGTAGCTTATGGTATTTTACCAAATATCTTATCTCTGGAACTCTTCTTTACCTCACATGTGGTTTCTTCGTGGTGTTCCTCGCAAAAGTTACACCAACTCCAAGGTAGGATAACTTTAGGCTGAAAATTATTTTCAATCGGATTCCTAAAAGGGGGTGCAGAAGAGGCTGAAGCTCCAGGGGTGAGAGGGGAGATAGTACCCTTCTGCTCAAATGCTATCATACACTTGTTCATATCTTGTAATAGTTATAAGAGAGAGGAAATGTCTATCTGTCTAACTGATTCTCCCTGGCGAAGACCAGTTCTTTCGAGTTGTTCTTCATACTCTGAGCAAGTATGCAGAGAGAAACTGAGATTATCATGGCCTTTTCCTCAAGCCTATGACGGTAGGGAAGAGGCAATGCATTGTAGTAATGCATGAATAAGGCTTGGTTCTGAGGGTGGATAAGTTTGGGGATTTGATTGTACAACATGGTAAAACACAAGTTGAAAGACTTGATGGTATCACCATCTTTATAAGTGACGTTATTGTATTCCTTAACTTCTTAGAAGGGCTTTTGGATTTCCCATAAGTGGATCGGAACCAATAAATCAAATCCTCTCAAGTAGACAGAATCTTAGGAGGAAGGTCAAAGAAATCGATTGTAGCCTTTCCTTCTAATGAATTGATGAACAAGCGCATGCAGGTGTCATTGTCGTTGGCCCCTATGTTATGACAAGCATTAGAAAATTCCACTAGGTGTTCATTGGTACTGACAGTGTTATTCCCTGAAAAATTAGGTAGGTTCTCTTTAAAATTTTGAAGTGGACGAGTAGCAGGTGCTAAGTTAAGAGGGGAGGACACATGCCACGGTGTGGTTGTGGCATCTTCTTTGAACTCAAAAAGTCCATACGTTTTGATGACTTTGGTGGGATTTGTGGTAGATTGGGCAGGGATATGGTGGCTATATAATCGACCAATCACTGATGACGATGAATATTGGGAAGATGGATCACTTACAGTGCCACCAGAGCCACCACTAGATGCCATCTTATGGATGATACATGAGGGAAAGAAAGACATTTTGGATGAATCAGATAAAGTTCTCCTTGGAGCACTTTGTTGGGCAAATAACACAACGTTTATTCTTCCTATTTCAACAATAGGATTGATTTTGGGTGACAAGCCTCTTCTTCTTCTAGAAGCACGAGAGTCTAAGGACATGAAAGAAAGGAAAAAGCTCAAAGAAATAAGGGTTTACTATTGATTTCTAGGTTGTCTACGTCTAGCCTCCAATTATTCTTGAGCACTAATATCTCGTTCAATTGCTTCTCAAGAATGGTTAAGTTCGGCATGGGTATTGGAAGTGTCTAGAATGGTGTTAAACAGGTTCAAAACAATGTTGGTCTGGTCTTAAAGACTGGGCTTGATACTGGGTTGCCTTGCAACAGAAACATACATTAATAGCGAAACAGTCAAAGAATTGATTTCATAAAAAGAAATATGTATCAATGAAAATCGAGTATAAAAAATTAATCAGAGAGATATTGAATATCTCCCCAGTATGGTCACCAAATAAATGTTGAGGAAAAGATATGAAATGATCTTACTCAATCATTTTCAGACTTTACTTGGCTAAATCAAAGTAGATGGGAATATCACCCTATGTTTATAGCCAACAAAAATAACATCATAACTCACAAGTATTAATTACGAGTGCTTAGGCTAGTCTTTTATCAACAAAAAGATTGCTGGAAATTCACTTTTTATGTAGTTTTCTGAATATAACAGTTGCTGAAATAAATGTAAGAATAGAAGTAAAGACACCAAGATGATAATCAAGATAGATGAGACATAAAGCAGTCCTTAATTTCATTCCAATTCACCAAAGAGTCGTTTTCTTTACAAAATCTCATACAAAAATCTTGGACCAAAGTCAAACTTAGACATCCATGATGGAACATACAAAAGGACCTCTAAAAGAAAACCAAAACTGAACTCTAAAAGATGGATCAGCTTGCCACAGATTGGTGCCCACTCAACTATGCACAATAGCCTTTATCAGTCATGAAAACTAATTCACAAATAGACAAGTCTACACAGACTATCAAAGATAGATCAACACCTCTAAAAAACAAGTGTCTAAATGATATGATTCAGTCCTAAATATTGTTGTCTACAATAAGACCCTGCTATCATAAAAGAGAATTAATCTTGTGATGAATATATGAATGAATGAAAATTGAACTATCTCAACATAAACTCAAAGAGAAAACCTTAATATGCTTCTGCTTCCATCCTCCTCTTGTTCCTCCCTTTCCTTTTGCTTTTAACCAATTAGAATTGGTTGAAGGAGTTGAACCAATTCATTAGTTAAGTTAATCAAAGACTTAACTAACTTTAGTTAGGGGAGAGAGTAATAATTATAATAAGGGTCATAAACAAATAATAACTAGTAGGTGGGACCCCTTGTGACTCCCTTTAGTTCATAACAATCATAACAATCATAACATAACCATTAGTTAATAAAAACACACATCCTTGTGTCTCCCATCAACATATTCACTTTTGGTAATTTAAACTCATGAAATTTGAAATTATTTCAAAAATAATACTCATATATCCAAAATAAACATGTTGTCCAAAGATCCCTGAAGTCAACTGTCATAAAACAATAGATATAATAAAAACGCAAAAGCCATGTTTCCCAGACTGTGATGCAACCCTTCCTTGATTATTGTTGTCACCTCTTCATTTCCCTGAATTTGCCTTTGGTTGTGTAGAACCTTTAGGCCTAATCTCAATGATCATGTGGGAACAATCGTCCCTCAAATGCATCCGAGAAGACACAGATTTGTCAAAGTCATTGGAGGGTGAGAAGGGGGCAGCAGTGGATTTCCTTTATCAAGGGCATGGTGGGACTCAGTTTTCAATCTCTTGCTAGCATAGGAGGATTTCACTGGTGAGTGGTCAGGGGTAGCTTGGGAAATGGGGTCAACCAGCGAAGGAGCAAGAAAAGACAAGTTGGGCCATCCACGAAGTTGGGAGACTGTCGGGTGGAAAATCTCCTACCATCCATCATTTTCAAGGACCTCGGGTTGTAATGACACATGAGGAGGTACAGGGATACCGAGTGCTTGCTAGGCTTGGAAAGGAGGCCTTTCAGGCCTAGGTTAGACTATTCCCTGCCCAATCCAATTAAAGAATCTGGCATGAAACAATTGGCCAAGCTCTTTTGAATCAACATCAAAATGTATGGAGAACCTAGTGTTGGACACACCTACCACACTTAGAGGGGGGGTGAAAGAGTGTGGGGATATTTTTCCCAAAACTTCCCTCTTACACAAAACTCATTAGTTAGCATTCAACATTTACTCATTACTCATTGTTTTCATTAATAATCAGTTAGATGTGAATACATATCAGCAACATATATCGACAATATATCATCAACAAATCATCTCCACAAGGAACACAAGGAACACAAGATGTATGTACAATTTTTATTTTTATTATGGACTTCAATCTGGGGGTTAGAGTACAACTCTACAAGAGAACCATATCTATATGCAAGACTCAACTTCCATTCTCAGCACCAAATTAGATGAGGGAACAATCCTCAACAGATATCAATATGTACCATAAACATAAACAAGTGCAACAACCTATGCCAAACAACATGTAATCAACATGTACCATAAACAAGTGCATCCAACCATGTACCAAGTATATACCAATCATGTGTCAACAAATCATCAACAATGACTCATAAATATGTACAAACATCATCAACTATACACCTAATGTATGGGCCAACTCATCAACTGCTTGTCTCAACCATGACTAGTTTTGGATTAGTCAACAATCCTAAATTGAAATAATCATAACTTTGTACATGTAATGAATAAAGATCTGAAACTGATACAAAATGTTCTTCACTGTGTTTTATGCAATTCCTCCAGGTGTCACTACTTGGAAACTCTCAGAAAAGGAGTTATAGAAAAAATGGCATACCTTGCTGAATTATGGCTTATTCTAGAGAGCGACCTTGTAGAGCGTGCCCCACATGGAATATTTGTTGAATCAATCTGAAACTTAGAAAGCATCATTAAAATAATTTATCCTCCCTTGAATTTCGGCCCTCTTTTCTTCACCTTCCCTCTAAAATTCGGCTTAGATATCCTTTGGTTACCTCAGTCACCTATAGATTTTCAATATGCTCAAGTGTTCCACACCAAAAATGCTCAAGAAGATCTCACAAGAATCTCTCCATCAATACTCCAAAAGATATTCTCACAAGAAGCTCTCCATTCATCCATAAAAAGGATGATCTACAAGAGACCATTGCTATCTTATTTATACTTTCATCCTCTAGGTCACTTAACCCATTTTTAGGTCACTTAACCCATTTCTAGGTCACTTAACGTATTTTCCTTATTTTAGGGTTAACAACTTTCCATAAATAGAAATTTCTCCAATACTTTATCATTTAAATATTCCTTCTTGATTTTGTCACCTTACTTTATCATTTCTTGATTTTTTCACTTCTCTTTATTATTTAAATAATCCACCTTGACTTTGTCACTTTAATTTATCATTTAAATAATGATTT
>ML825087.1:44185-66158 GCA_009831015.1 Picea engelmannii | reverse complement strand
ATAAATATAATAATGCATAATAATAAATACATAGTACAACTTTTTATATTTAGATGCGGTGATTCGTGAAATTCATTGATAATGTAATTAATTCTACATATTGAAAGATGTGAAGGGAGCAATAATACTTCAATTCTATCAACCAATTGGAAATGAGAAACACAAATATTTTTATTATATCCAAAAATATATATTTGTTTTCCTATGTTAAACATTGCATTGCATACACAAATTTATGGTAAAAGGCAAATTAATGTCACATCAAAAGCAAACTCATTGCTATAGTCCCATCCCATGGCAGGGACTAATAATGTGACTAGGAGCAAGTAAGGAATAATGTGACTAGGAGCAAGTAAGGTGAGCATGACGAGAAGCGATAATGTGTTATGAGAACAACATGATGATAGAGATAATTAGTATGTTGAAGGGTATGAAAGGTCATAGGATGTTGAAGGGATATGAAAGATTATGGCATAAGAGATGATGTTGAAGAGTTAGAGAAGCAGATGAAGAGATAGTGGGCCATTGATAAAAGAAAAAGAAAAAAAAGGAGGATAAACATTAGAATTGAGTTAGTGAATCTAATATCTATGTTTACCAGTTAGAGTAGTTAGCTAAAAAATAGAGTTGTTAGAAAGTTGACCAAGAAGCATGACCAAAGTTGAGAACTTGTCGGTTTTTATCTACAATAACTTTAAGAATTGATATAGAGGAGATTGTTGTCCCATGACTGATTATGTGTGATTTGATATATGTTTTAATGTTGATATATAACCATAGAATAGTAGGTTGGTGCACAAGAAGCAAGTTATATTGTAAGGCATTTCCCTAGAAAAGTTGTCGCATCTAAGAAACGAACAAACATATCTTTAGGAGTTTCTTTAAAGGAAGGTCATGGGGAAGTCTTTGCTCCAACTAAGAATTAGTTTGTTTATTCCCAAGAGGAAGTCCAAACCATTGTTTTTTCATGTGGAGGGAATAGTATTAACCCTAGTGCATCCATAAACTCAATGGAAAATAGGGTTGATCTTCTAATTATGAGGTTTAACACTCCAAAAATGGATATCCTTGGTGATCTCTCCAAAGCATAGAAACTATCCAATCCATTCATTTTCTTTCTGGTAATCTTTGTATTGATAAGTTCTCTCTTCAAGGTGGGGTTGAGTCCATATGAAGGATCCTTTAATGGAGATGGCCATGGAAGAGGATAAGGATTTCAACATTTATGTGAGGGATCTTAGTGCTCTAGAATCAGAGAAGTTCACATAATTCAAAAGCAAGGATGGAGTTTTGGCATTGGGCATAGGAGGGTGTTATTGAAAAACCTATTTCTAGAGATCAATTCATCAGATTTGATAGCTTCAATGGTCAAGTTGGGGGAAAAGGCTTGGTCATTAGTAGATTCGATGGAGCCAAGACATGCATGTCCAACTCATTTTTCTGCCAATTTTGGGTTTTATTTTTTCTTTACCAAGGTCACCAGTGAATTTTTCCATCAAGCAGCATGTGGAGGATTCTATAGTGGATGCCTTCCCAATGTTAAAGTTCGTTCTCTCGTTTCTGAAGATGTATTCTATGCCCATTAACAGTTCTTTGTGTCATTCAAAATATTCTAGGGTGTCTTCTTATAGAGGTAAGAGAGTAAATTTTATCCCTATGAATCTTTCATCGCCTAGTTCTCATACTAAAGGGGAAAGATCGAGGAATCAAAATGTCATGAAAATGGGCTCTCTTTTCTCCATTTTGCGGAGGCTCTATGGCATACCATTTTGGATGGTTATTTTGTTTCTAATATATAGTGTAGTTATTTGGAATTACATTCTTGTGAATTCAATATTTTATTACATTTGTTAGAATTTTTCATGCTAAGAGCTCTCGCTTGGACTATAATGTCTCATTGGAATAATCACCAAAAAAAAAAAAAGTATTGTTTGTTCCTGAGAAACCTTGTAGTCGTCATTGTTGTTGAGGTTATGATGTAACACTTTTTTTTGTTGGTTAATATGAAAAAACATAACCTTTTTTCTAAAGAAAAAAAATATTATTATACAATAAAAATAAAACTCAAATTCGCCACCTTAATTATTTCAAACAAACTTTTTTAAAATATCATTTATGAAAATTTATAATTACAATATAATAATCTAACGTTATTATACAATAAAAATAAAACTCAAATTCACCACCTTAATTATGTCAAACAAACTTTTTTTAAATATCATTTATGAAAATTTATAATTACAATATAATAGTGTAAAGATTTTTTTTTAATGTCAAATCATTAAAAAAATATCTTACATTCAATCATTTTTATTTATAAAATTTAAACTCCAAATTTTAATATTTATACAAATTTAATCACCCCAAACATATAATTCCAAAACTTGTCGAATGGAAATATCCTGTGAATTTGTTGCAAGTTGATAAGTGGTTATACCTTCAATTTACTTTGATAAGATTTTGACTTGCATTAAGAGGTAACCATATGACATAAAGGGAACATGTTGTTGGCATAAAGATATGACATAAAGGGAACATGTTGTTGGCATAAAGATAGGGTCCACAGAGATTGAGATTTCTTGTAAGATGTATGGTGGAAAGAAGACTTTGTTGGCAAGTAGTTCTATTCAACAACAGATTTATTGAACCATATAATTTACAAACCAATGGAAATTTTAGCTTATACATGTAAAAGACTTTGAAAAGAATAGAAATCATGTAGTAGAGCTCCCACCTTGGACTTTATCTTACCTTCAAATTTGAACAAAAACTTGATTACAAAAGGACAAGGGTGAGGAACATCATAAGAGGAGAAGTCATGTACGTTTCCATGTTGAATTTTCAAACAAATGGTTGTCAAGAAAATAAAGAAAGATTTTTCTCATGCTTTCCATTCAGGCCAATTAAAGGCATTGACCAGTGGATTAAGTGGTCATCAAGTAGGTGTCATGGTGGTTAATAAACTTCTTGTTCTTCAACTATGATTAAATTAGGAAGATTTAAAGTCAACAATGTTTCATTTATGTGCGTGCACTGCAAGGCTCCTATAAAGAATACCCCATTACTACCAAATAACTATAAAATTATCAAAATGCCAATAATAATAAAAAAATTATAATAATTATGTTAAATATTTGTATAGAACAAGAGGGGATATTTTTTTTATTGTATAATGATGGGATACGGTTTTTTAAGTTTAGCATTTTAATGAGTTGATTTGAATGGTTAATTATTTTAATTTTAAATAGGAGATTTTGAGGTTGAGTCTTTTCATTAATTGTTTTTTTTTTCATATCTCATTTGACATCATTGTTGGATCAAGTGTCATAATTAACATTTACAAATTTACATTAAATTCCATCAGCAAATGCAAAAAAATTCCTTTTTCTTTTAATTTTTTTTTAAATACCACCACTCTTATTTATTGATTATCTCTTAATTAGAGAAATGATTATAACTTCAACAATATACTTATAAAACATATTTATTTTTATTTTGTATTAAATAGATTACAAAACAAATGAGGGGATTAACTTTGAAGTTTAACAAATACTATTAGATATAATTATTTTTTCAAATATTTATTTTGATATAATTACAAGTAAATTGAGATGGGATATTTTAAATTTATAAATTCAATGATATTTTATTTTTAAACTCTTAATTATTAATATGAATATTTAATGTAAAATGTAATTTTTTTTTATAAAAGATTATTAAAAATTGTTTAAAATTTTATTTTTAGTGATCATAAGTTTGATATTTAAAGTAGAAAGATAAAACCATGGTTACAAATAAAATGATACGTGATTATATATAAAGAATGAGAGAATGTGTGTAAGTTCATGGAGGTGTTGGGATCAAATCTCATTGAGTAGCTTAGGGTTACTAGATAGTATTCCAGCGGGTCGTTACTACCATCCTCCATTCATAAAATTGGAGAAGGGGTAAATCCACGAGGGGTTGGAAAGGTACCAACATCCTCACTTGGAATGCTTAATATGTGGGCGAGTGAGGAACTATATTTCTCCCCAAAAAAAGATTTAGAGAGGGAGAGAGAGAAGGGTGGTATGATTAAAATGAAAAAACGGGATAATAAAGGGTATTGAGATATAAATAAACAAAGTTCTGACTTAACAAGAACTCTCCAGAGTTCTCATTTTTTAGAGGTCGCATTTTTTACCCCCGTTTCAAAAAAGGGTGCTACCAGTAGCACCCTTTTTGGGGGGTGGTTAAAATTTTGACTTGTTTGGCAATGCAATCTTGAGAATCAATACTATTGTGGGCAAAACCCTTAAAATTGACCCTTAAATCGAAAAGTTATGTTACCTAGGAGCATTGGCTTTTTTTTTAAAATAAAAGTATGACCTAATTGAAATTGACGCCTAGACGACTTCTACCATTACAGATAAAAGCCTCAAAAAAGATTCTTAAATCGTTACCTCAAAAATGATTTATTAAATTAAAATAATCCATGGCTTCTGGGGAGGGGGGCGATGTTGAAACATCGCCCCCTCCCCATGTCCCCATGAAAATTTGTATTTTTTTTATTTTTTTTTGTGTTTTTTGGGGGGGTGAATTTTTGTGTTTTTTTTTTTTTTAATTTCTTTTTCAAAAACATTCTTTTAAAAATTTTATTTATTAATTATTTTTGTTTAAATTTTGTGTTTTTAGAGTTATAAAAAACAAATTGTGTTTGTTGATTTCTTTTTGTTAAATTTTTTTTAATTTTGTTTTTTTGAGTTTAAAAAAATTAATGTTTTTTTCTTTAAAAACAATATTTAAAAATTGGATTATGATTCTTTTTTAAATGCATTTTTTCGTTTTTTTTTTAAAGAACATGTTTGCGGAGTTTTTTTTCCCATTTATTTATTTTTATAAAAAAATAAAAATTTAATTTAATAAATAAATTTTGAAGTAACGATTTAGGAGTCGTTTTTTAGGCTTTTATTATCCGTGATGGTAGAAGTCGTCTAGGCCACGATTTCAATTAGTCATAATTTTAATTACAAAAAAAATGATGCTACTAGGTAACATCACTTTTCGATTTAAGGGTCAATTTTAAGGGTTTTGTCCGCAATGGTATTGATTCTCAAAGTTGTGATTCCAAATAAGTCATAATTTTAACCACCCCACAAAAAAGGGTGCTACGAGTTGTGCCACTTTTTTTATTCAGGGGTTGATTTTGGTGTTTTCGACCCAAAAAAACATATTTTTTGGGCCATAGTTCTCATTTTGAGGTCACAATTCTTGTTAAGTTGGTAAGTACGTTATTAATTTAAGAAGACAAAGGTGAGTAGTTTCAGTTAAAACAGTTGAAGAATCGGTAAGAGCATACTAGGAAAAAGGAAAATGACTAGAAGTTAAGAGAGAAGACCAAATTGAGCTGAAATCTCTTAAATATAGATAAGGATCATTGACCAAAATACCAAAGTAGGGGGTGCATGGAATAGAACTCAAAACCTCTTACACGTAGATCCTTATCAAAACACCAAATTAAAATAAAAATATCTTATACATGGATCATTAACTAAAACTATTGATAAGGAGTTTTTGACATCATTAACCAAAACAACTAATAACGAGTGTTTCACAAGGTGCCCATTATCATTAGTTTCATGTAGCTTACTAATCCATAAATGAGAGACTTATATCCCACTCACCTCACCAATACAGATCCTCTGAGGAAATTAAAATTCAATTTTCTACAATTAAATAATCAATTATCAATTAAATAGACATTTCAGTTATTAGGGTTGGTTTGTTAATAAAGGAAGGAGTTATAAATAGGATTTATGTTTTGTCACCATACCTCCTTTGGTAAAGTATTATACACATCCTACCTAACCTGGTATGGTTTGGTAATTAGGTTTATAGGGCTATAGCTCTGAACGAGAAGATATATGTCTTCATATATGTTTCATTGTTGTATCACTAAGCATGGATGGGAATCCTTGTTTTGTTGGTATTGCCAAAACCCACATTCCACCGAGAACTCAAATCAAACTTTCATGTAGGATTGCAAATGCAGAGAGCTATGATGAGTGGAAAATGCATTCATTGTTCAAATATGCACCATACAACACTCTTAAATCTATTTGTATGCTAAGTTTATATACCATATTTTATCGAAAGGTGCAACCACATGTTATACACGTATAAATAATCAATGATATCTAAACCAATAAATGTATCAATAATCCATCCAATTAAATCGGTATTCATGCAACCCTCTACCCATTCATAGAATTAAGAACAAAGGCTAGTTAATTCACATGGGTTTATAATTTGCTACCCATACTAGCTCATTGTAGGTGGATACTCACACACGGCGATCTAATTAAGAGAAATGTTGACCTCACATTCATAGTTATAATGATAATGCTTGTTATGAGATTGTTATATGTGTGACTGTAGGAGAGAATACACTCTGCATAGGGGTGTTATTGCATAAGGTTCAAACAACCAACAATTTGTTAGTGATAAATAGAACCCATCATACATTAACCCACAATTGGACTTTGCATTGAAATATATACACCGTAAATACACCAACCAAAGCAAGCACATAACAATAACACTCATAATAAACATTGAGATTGTTGGCCTCCCATTTTGCCATGATTTAATGCCTCTTTTACCTAATACCATTATGCTTTATAACTGAACATGGCCCTATTATCCTAGAAATCCATGTCTTTAAGTCGTAAACCTTGCAACAAGCATTTAAAGGTAATGATTGTTTATTTTAATGTATTTCCTAAGTTCTTGATAGATTTTAATATGTTTTTGAACTAATGTTTACCTATGAAGAATTGCAATTTAGTTCCTGCACCAACTATGGAGTTTCGGTACCTAGGTTTAGAGGTTTTCCTATATGCGCATGCCAAGGAGGAAAAGGAGCACATGGGTTTTGTAGATCCGGTCCCTAGCATGGTGTGTGTCCCTTGGTTCTTGCCCAGGTCGCACATGACAGTCTCGGGCCGTAATCAAGGGTTCCTCAGTAAAAAAACGTGTTGAATTAGAAGAGTCAAGTTTCGATGAGATTTGCGGGAAAACGAAGAAGAATCTAACAATTCTAGAACATGGGTTTTGTGCAAGATGGTCTCAATTAGGTCACTCATGAGCGAATTCCTGAAATATGGCATGGTTAGGGAGATATGGGACTTTTCCTAATCTAGTTTTTCCTAGATTTATGTTATGTCTCATTTTTCAAGATGTTCAACGGTTTGCAATTCAGATCTGAAAGGAATAGAATAAGGGATCAGTAGTTGATTTGATTGGTTTCCATAGGTTATAAATTTGTCCTCAATGATTGAAAGGAATCAAGGACGATTTGGTTCAACCATATCTCCACTATTTTCATACTCTGGTTTCCAAGGATGCAGGGGACCACTTTGATCTTCATTTCTGGAATTTTCTATATGTATATAGATTATGAATGTAATAAGGGGGGAGACAACATTGTAGCCATCAATTTGGAGCTATAAGCATCCACGATCTGTTGTTGCTATTTTCCAGAACTTATGTATGTAATGAAGTGCGTGTTGTAATCTCAGATTTTGTTTTTAATACAAGTTCCAATTCTGATATCGGGTATATATAGTGTTATTTTGACCTCTTTCCTATAAGTTTTTAAGAGAAATTACTACTGGTTGGAAAGGGCCCACCAACTTAGGATGCAAATCTCATCTTGTATCATAACTAGAGTAGTTTTATATGTCAAAATTGCTATAGTAATAGTTATTTTTGTATCTCTTATGTTCCATTACCAATTTTATAATTGCAATTAGCTTCTAACATGTAGAACGATTCATAGAATTAACTAATTGCCTCTTGTTTACAATTTATGGTACAGTAGTGCTAAGTTTGGTAGTTCAGTCTATCTCTGAAGATAACCAACAATGGTATTTGCATATTCTCACGGATAAGTATTTATGTTTGTATGGTTTGCATCTCATTGAAATCATAGTATAATTTTCTGGTTAATGCAAGTTTTGGAGTTTTGTTGTAATTGCAATTACACAATCCTGCATAAGATTGGTTCAATCACTAATAAAAAGACACCACAACATGGAAATGTCCTGAGCCTTCTTGTGAGATTTTGTTAAGCCCTAAATAGTGGCACATTACCCCTTAATTAGGGAATATTACATTAGTAATGTTATTTTATTTATGTTGGCTTGGGTCCATTAGTTATAATTGTACCTCCTAGTCTCCTATATATACCAAGGAGACCTTTTCATTTGGAATCATATTGTATTTGGAAATTTATGTGGTGTATAAGGAGGTTTCCCCCTCGAAGAGGATTATTATCTAAAATTTTCTCTTTTTCAAGGCATTGAGTACTTATTCTGAGGTTTTTCTATGCTATTGTGATATTTGGTTCCTAACATTTGGTATCATAGCTCAAGGTCTTGGGTTTTCGCTACTACACCTAAGACACCTTGGAATTTTCGCTATAAATTTTTTTCTACAGTGTTTCAGAAGGAACCCCTTGTAGGATATTTATGAAATGGATCAAGGTACGTGGGGTAAAAATTCCATCTCCTGAGGCCTTATACTTTCAGAGATATAGCCTGTTTAAGATAGGGTTCTGAAATCATCCTAAATTTAGTCATCTTGTAATTTTCACTCTAAAAATTTTTCTGTAACATTTCAGAAGATGAAATCTGGAGGATATTCATAGAAATTATTAAGGTATATGTGATAAAAATTACATCTTATGTTTCATCCTAATTTTTTAGATACACCTTGTGCAAGATAGGGTATATGACTAGTCATATTAACTAGTCTCAAACAGGTCTTTCGAGTAAAACAATGATATATTCTTCAGTGAGTATCCAAATTAAGTGATACTAGTTGCATTGGACCGTGGACAGTCTTTAGTATTTTTGGTACAAGTTTCAAAATCAAATATCATATATTGTGATCTTGGCATGCTTTACAAGTACACTCTCCTGGAAGGGACAAAAATCAGCAAGGTGTAGGGAATTTACCATAACTTCCACTTGGCACATCCAATTTTGATCAAACGTGTGGCATTGCAGAGAATATGTATCAGAGAACTACAAAAATATATTTCCAGACCCAGAAGGGCCGAAATTTTGGAGATACAGCAGAAGAAATATCGTCTAGCAGAACCACCTCGAAATCAAGGTTTAAAAGTGATACTTGGCCAACATGCCACCAAAAAAGGGAACTTCTACACCAATTAAGCCTTCAGACACTACTACTTGGACTCTTGATGAAGGTGAAGAAATGCACAGTGACATAAATGATTTACAAAAGAAGACGGTAACAAAATATGAACTACAAGGGATGATGGATTCAACTGAAACTAAGTTGGAGGAAATAATGGATACTAAGATGGAGGGTTTAAAAAGGGAGATCATGGAAGGATTTAAAAATTTTCTAATAGAGAGGACACCTAAAAGTGAAAATGTATCCCATGAAATTCATGATGAGGACACAAGGAAGATGAATCAAGAATGGAGAAACTCCAACTTTGGGTTGAATACCAACCACTTTCCTAAGATCAATATGAGGAAGTTTGATGGCAAGGATCCAATCACATGGATACTTCATATGGAGCAATTCTTTGATCTACATGATGTGCCACATACACAAAAGGTACGAATTTCTTATTTATATTTAGAACCCAATAAATTTGTGTGGTATCGATGGCTTTGTTCTCGCAAATCATTCGTCACTTAGACAATTTTCATGAAAGAAATGATAGCACACTATGAGGATACAAGGAGCAATACCTTCTTTAGCCAATTGATAAATCTCAAGCAAAAGGGTTCAGTTGCAGAGCACATTGAAAACTTCCAGAGATTGAATATAAAGGTAATGGATATTCCAGATGAGCACCCGATTGATGTATTCATAGGAACTTTAAAGGATAACATTCAACATGAGGTTCGCCTTTGGTAACCTAAATCATTGGATATTGCATTCAAGGTGGCAAGAAATGTTGAAAGTAAAAATGTGGCTATGGCTACTAGAAGGACCACTCCTAACATCTATTGAGAGAATAATGTTCCTTATTCTAAAACACCTCAACCTACAAGGTTGACACTTCAACAATTGGACGAAAGAAAAGAAAAAGGCTTATGATTTAATTGCAACAACAATTACAGTAAGGAACATAAGTGTGGTGAGAAGAAATTATTCTACATAGATTGTGAAGAGGAAGAATAATAAGATCAAGAACAAGAACCATCTCAAGATGAAAACGTAAAAGCGATTTCTTCTGGAGAGTTGACTCCCACGATATCATGTAATTCATTGGCTGGAACTAGCACTCCTCAAACCCTCAAGATCGAAGGATATATCAAAAATAAAAAGGTAATAGTCATAATTAATTCTGGTAGTACTCATAATTTCGTTCACTATAAATTAGACAAAGCTCTCAATTGCTTTGTATATCTAGCGCTAGAGTTTCAAGTAATGATTGCAGATGGATGAACTATCAATTGCTCAGGAAAATGTAATAAGATCAATCTTCCTATGGGGGAATATGTAATGAATAGTCCAATGATTTCTATACCCATGGGTGGTGTTGATATCGTACTAGGAATCCAATGGTTGCAATCATTAGGAATAGTGGCTTTTAATTTTCAAGAACTTTTCATGAAATTTTCATTGGAAGGAAAAGAAATTGAGTTAAGGGGTATCACAGGGAAACCCAGTAAGGTGATAAGCTCTAATGGCATGACAAAATTATTGAAAAATAGGCATCAGGGTGTAATTGCACAACTATGCTCACTAGATGTTCACACATCTAAGCCATATATTCCCCTAGATCTCCAAGGGATCATTGATAAGCATTCCAAAGTATTTGAATATATTCCCAAAGGTCTTCCACCCACTCAAAATCATGATAATGTTATTCACCTAATTCCTGGGAGTGTTCCTCCTAACATCAGGCCTTACAGATACCCTTATGCCCAGAAGAGTGAAATTGATTGTATGGTTGAAGAAATGTTAAAGGTTAGCATTATTAGACCTACCAAAGTTCTTACTCTACACCGATGGTAATGGTACTCAAGAAACATGGGTCATGGCATATGTGCCCAGATTATAGAAAGCTCAACAAGATCACTATTAAAGATAAGTTTCTCATTCCTGTCATTGATGAAATGTTAGATGAAATGCATGGAGCAATCTATTTCACAAAGTTGGATCTTCGTTCAGGGTATCATCAAATTAGAATGAAGGAAGCAGATATCCCAAAAATGACATTTTGAACTCATGAAGGCCATTATGAATTTTTGGTCATGCATTTTGGCCTTACAAATACACCTTCCACATTCCAAGGGTTGATGAATTCCATTTTCAATCCCATCCTTCGAAAATTTGTGTTAATATTTTTTGACGATATACTAATCTATAGCAAGTCTTGGTAGGATCATGTGTGACATGTTGACAAGGTGCTACAAATACTAAAGGAGAAACAACTATATTCCAAACCATCCAGATGTTTCTTTAGGGTGAAGGAGGTAGAGTATTTGGGTCATATTGTCTCTCATGAAGGTGTCAAGGTAGACCCTAACAAGATTAAGGCCATGATGGACTAGTTGATTCCCAAAAAATTGAAGAATATTAGAGGATTTTTAGGTTTGACAGGTTACTACTGCAAGTTTGTTCAGAACTATGAAAGAATAGCAGCACATTTAATGGCATTAACTAAGAAGGATGCATTTTCATGGACTACAGAGGCAATGCAAGCTTTCGAACAACTTAAATAGGAGATGTGCAAAGCTCTTGTCTTCACCACACCAGACTTCCCAAAAACCTTTATTGTGGAATGTGATGCCTTGGGAAATGGAATTGTTGTTGTTCTAATGCAAGAAGGAAGGCCCCTTGCTTTTGAAAGTCGGCCGCTCAAGGGAAAGGACTTACACAAACCCATTTATGAGAAGGAAATGATGGAAATACTACATGCATTGAAGAAATGGCGCCCTTACCTAATAGGTAGGCACTTCAAGGTCAAAACAAATCATGATAGTCCTAAATACATCTTGGAACAAAGAATATCTTCAGAAAAACAACAAAAATGGGTGACCAATATATTGGGTTATGATTTTGAAATCATCTATAAAAAAGGGAAGCAAAATGTTGTGGCAGATGCACTCTCAAGAAAGGATGAAGATGTTGAGGCCCTTCTCTGTGCTATCTCGATCATCCAACCTGATTGGATAATAGAAGCGAGGGATGAATGGAAGAATGAAGAAAACGTGTGGACTCTCATTCAAAGGTTGCAGCAGGATTCCAGTGCATCGGATACATTTACATGGAAAAATGATTCACTATGGTATAAATATCGCTTATATTTACGTAAGAACTCCCAACTCAAACAAAATATACTATTGGAATTGCACACCTCTTTGGTAGGAGGGCACTCAAGATTTTTGAAAAACTACCATAGGGTCAAGAAGAAATTTTTTTGGGGTGGCATTAAAACTGATGTTCAAAGGTTTGTGGAAGAATGTTTGGTTTTCCAACCAAATAAGGTGGAAACAATTAAGACCCCGAGTATTTTACAACCATTAGCAATCCCAAGTCAGCGCTGGGAGGAGGTTTCCATGGATTTCATCACAGGATTACCGAAGTCTGAAGGAAAGAGTGTCATCATGGTGATTATTGATCGACTGACCAAGTATGTGGACTTTTGTGCACTCTCTCATCCCTTCAAACCCAATACAGTTGCCACCGCATTCATGGAGACAGTTCAAAAGCTACATGGAAGCCCAAAGATTATTGTAAGTGACAGAGATCCCATCTTCATTGGACATTTTTTGACAGAATTATTTTCTTGTTTGGGTACTCAATTGGCTCATAGCTTATCATATCATTCTCAATCTAATGGACAAACAGAGTAGTGAAAAAATGTCTAGAAGGCTACCTTCGTTGCTTTGTCTCTGATAAACAAACACAATGGTTCAAATGGTTACCCTTGGCAGAATGGTGGTATAATGCTTCCTTTCATACTGCAACAAAAATGACACCATTTATGGCACTCTATGCATACCACCCTCCTTCCGTCACTTCTTCTCTAAAATAAAAATATAAGGTTCAAGCAGTGGAAGATCACATCGAGCATCAACAAAAAGTTATCCAAATCTTAAAGGAAAACCTAACCATGGCATAGAATCGCATGAAACAACAAGCATATCAGCATCGTAGTGAAAGAAGTTTTGAAGTAGGGGATTGGATGTTTTTAAGACTACAACCATACAAACAGATGTCCCTCAAGCAAGCCAAGAAGGATAATAAATTATCACCAAAGTATTATAGCCCTAATAAGGTGTTGCAAAATATTGGTACTATGGCATACAAATTGGAGTTGCATGCATTTTCACGAGTACACCCAGTTTTCCATGTTTCATGCTTAAAGAAGTTTATAGGTGACAAGATCCCAATTCAAACTATATTTCTAGAACTTGACGAGGAAGGAAAAATCATATTGGAGCCTGAAGCTATCACTGACACGAGAATTCTCCAGCTGAGGAATAGATCCATTTCAGAGTATCTCATAAAGTGGATGAAACTACCTACTAAATATTCCACTTGGGAAGATGAGTATTTTATACAGAAGCATCCATAATTACTCAAGCATTGTGGACAACACTTGTATGAAGGGGAGGGGCATGGTAAGCTCTAAATAGTGGCACATTACCCCTTAATTAGGGAATATTACATTAGTAATGTTATTTTATATATACCAAGGATACCTTTTCATTTGGAATCATCTTGTATTTGGAAACTTATGTGGTGTATAAGAAGGTTTCCCCCTGGAAGAGGCTTATTATTTGAAATTCTCTCTTTTTCAAGGTGTCGAGTACTTATTCTGAGGTTTTTCTATGCTATCTTGATATTTGGTTCCTAACAGAGTTGGTCCCAAAGGATTTTCAATTGTCTTTTAGAAGTTTTCATTGTTATTCCAGATACACAATTAATACTAAACATATGAAAACTAAGTCACATCTCTGTATAAACAACTTGTTTGTATAGAAGTGCAATACCACCATGAGTTCATCACATTGAATGTATTGATTGTGGGTTCGAGTGCTAGACTCATTGTTCATGAGATTTACCTATGGACTAATAAACTCAATCTAAGATCGGTAGTCTATGAATGAAAATTCAATACCCTTACAATTGATTGATTAAAGTGAGTGGTTTGGGTAAAACTTATGATCATACTTCATACTCTATTTCATTAGTTTTGAACAGTAAATAGGATTCTTGCTATCAAATCTAACCTCGCATATAGAGCATGAACACTTAGTATATTAAGTGAAAGATTGCATCTTGAATCTTAGAAGGAGATTTGATAAAGAATTAGCTATTAGTTCTTTCCTTCAAGTTCTTTCCCAACACTTGAGTATTTTTGTGCGTGAACACTTAACATCCATAGATTGAGAATTAAGATGAGAACAGATCAGAGAACATGATCATGCATAGATCATAGATATGTGCATGACATATATGTTGGCATGTTTACAAGCAGAGTGTGCTTGTCATTGATGGCAAGATCATAGTGTGCATCGATGGTGAAACATGAACAGCGTAAGCTCAGGTGAAGAAGCAAACAGTATGCAGAGATCAAAGCTCAAGAGAGATAGCATTCTGAGATGCGCAGACGAGATCCCATACATCAAGTCTCACAGAAGGATCAAAGGTCATGGCCTTTGACACTCAGAGATTTGAGAAAGCCAAAGCTCAGAAGGAGGAGCGACAGTGGTCATTGGATCACCAATCTTGAATACCCGATGTCTATTAGATCAGAGTCCAGTGACCAGAGGAAGCGCCAACAATCGTTGAATCCAGTATAACTGCGAAGAGGATAAGGTCGAGAGACATCCTCCAACTCCGCGAAATGTGAAATCATGATAAGATCTGAACCGTTGGATCCAGAGGACATGTGGCGAGAGATCAACATTTCGCTGACTGGCGAACTGGAAAATTCAAAGGTAAGAGTTGTAGGAACTCGCGAAATGCGAAGTCCCGATAATATCTGGACCGTTGGATCATAGAGGGGTGTGGGTCGTTGATCTAGATTATTTCGAATATCAGGAGTTGGAATATTCAGGGTTGGCTCACGTTCAAACACTCGACACGCGAAGTCGTGATTTGATCACAGTCGTCGATCAAAGGGACAACGAGGACCATTGAGTCGAGAAGTACATGTGGAAGACCACATCAACAAGGACAGGTGGTAGACTACGTCAGCAAGGACACGTGGTGCAATAAGACAATGACAAGTGCCAAGTTGATTCAGCATTTTAGGTACGTGGAACTCACAAATCCGAGTGATACATGGCAGCTTCTCAACGCATGACACGTCATCAAGTGACGCAAGAGTTACATCACTCTGAGAGTTTTTCTTCGAGATTTTTACCACCAGTACTCACCCAAAGACCCGAGGTCCTGAAGGCCGAAGTCCCAGAGCAGAGGATAGTCGTTGGATTAAAGAGGACACGCGTCAGTGGATTGTCAACTCTCAAAAAAAAGAAAAGGAAGGATGAACGAGAGTTTGAGAATTGAAATCTCTAAAGTTCGTAGACACGAAGGAGATCTCGACCAATGATCCAAGAGGAACACGTGTCGTTGGATCGTGGACTCTGGGTGAAATCCTCTAGGAGCAAATGAAGTTTGAGAATTGAAATTCCTAAAGGTCGGACTCGCGGAGGAGATCCTGATCGTAGAATCAGGGAGACATGTGTCTGCAGATCATCAACTCTGGGATATTGTCGTACAGAAGAAACGAAAGTTTGAGATTTAAAATCTCTGGAATTTGAAATTTCATCAGTTGTCGGATCAATTTCGAGTGGAAGGACAGGATAATCTAGCAGATCCGCATCGCAGAAAGATCGAGTCGTTGATCTAAGATCCTGATCGAATGAACAACATTCACTCCATATATAAATATGCAAGGATTTTACACTCAGGAAAGTTTGAGATTTGAAATATCTGGAATGCAAAGTTGTGTCAACCGTCGAATATGGAGATCAAACAATGATCATTAGATCAGGGAGATCTACGTCAGTAGATTACGTCAACAAATCTCGTCTTCAAGGAAATGTGGCAGACCACGTCTGCAAAGGGCATATGGGAAACCATATCAACAAGTACACATCTCATCTGATCATTGAGACTAAGGATCATGCGTGGACAAAGGAAAGAAGGTAGATTCATCGATTGAAGAGGAAAGATGTCAACAGATCTTTCATTCCAGAAGATATCCAGTAAGCAGCAACAGGGTTTGAGAGTTGAAACTCCTAGAGCCCGGATCACAAAGGAAACCTCAGTCATTGATGGAGGAAGGAGATATCTGGTCCGCAGACTTGAGAGGACAGATCTGAACCATTCGTTCAAGAGCACCGTCAAGAACATGAGATCGACGGTCATGCTCCATTGCAGGGTCAGAACATGATCGGGACTTAATTTTTCATGAGCGGGCCGCAATTGAAACCATGGTTTTGGACAAAGGACGCATGGAGGCTCATGGTGAATTGTGGGGAAAAAATCATTTTGGTCTAAACCACCTTTGGACCCGCCCGCAATCGCTTGGTCACATGAAGCTCATAGCCCAAGGTCATATCGTGAAATGGAGCCAGCGCTCACTAGACAGAAATCAGGAAGTGCCTTTTGAATAAGCGCTTGGTCACCATCGGTGGTCACGCGAAGGAAGGGGATAGAAGCCAAAGAAGCCATAGTTGACTGGTTGTAACTGACAGAGAAGACGAAGAGTCTCTACTTCCAGAGAAGCTATGGAATCTCATCATATCAGCCATTGATGATGAACTCACTGGAAACTGAACCACCAAAGAAGATGAAGAGTTTCCATGATGATCAGGAGATGACTCATCATGGGAAATGTATGTAGAACAAAGAATTGAAGTGATTATATTGTTGAGTTATGCAGGAGTAAGGATGAGTTGTAGGGAACAACCTATAGGTAAAAACAGTGACATTGTAAAGAGCATGCAAAGGCATTGCACAGAGGAGGCAGTTGGTGCACAGAGAATATAAAAACGCAGAACAGAGAAGAGATGGAGATGTTGTTGAGAGTGATTCATGCTAGTAGAAGCACGTGGTGTGCAGGAGCTGAAGCACAGAAGAAGCAAGGAAAATAAATGCATATCTGAGAGAAGAACAAAAAATGCAGCAGACGTGAGGAGAGAGACATTGATGCAGGTAGAGCAGAGCAGTGTAGCAGAATAGTGATGAGACTAGTAAGCCATAGATAAATGTTGTATCACTGTGATAAAGTTGTAGAAAGAAAAGATTTATATTTCAGGGTGGTAGGGAGTTGCTAGGGAGGATTGGTGTCCTCAGACTTTCAAGTGGGTGCTTGAACACAGGGAGTTGTAGATTCCATCTGGTTGCAGCTAGAAAAACTAGGGTGGTAGGGTGGTGCAAGGGAGAACTATTGTTCTCTGTTATACAGGTCAGTGCCTGTGTGACTGGAAGTTGGTGCTTCCATCCAGTTGGTGTTGGAACACTTAGGGAGTTGGTGCTTCCTTCTAGCGGGTGCTAGAGAAACCAGGGAGTTGGTGCTTCCTTCTAGTGGGTGCTAGAGAAACCAGAGAGTTGGTGCTCTCAGCAAGTTGCATCTTTCAAAACAGAGGTGGTAGCCTCACAATGAGTTGGTGCTCATAAGAATGATAATGTATAGAAAATAAAGATTACTTATCATATCAAGAAGAAGAGGTTTTTACCCTTTATGGGTTTCCTCAAAAAATATCTGTCTCTGTATATTTCATGTGTGTGATTGATGTTGAATGTTCTATTGCTTACCTCCCTGCATTATTGTGATTGTTATTGAGTGATCTGTAAAGAGTTTAAAATAAGCATAATTGTTTAAGCACGGTAACAACTAATTCACCCCCCCCCTCTCAGTTGTCCAACAATTGGTATCAGAGTAAGTTCCCTTTATTTAAGGGTAGATCCTAGAGCTTAAACATGACTAGCCATGGAGGAACTTCAACCAATAAGGCCCCCCTGTTCAATGGAACAAACTTTGGCTTCTTGAAGGTTAGGATGAGAACATACATAATGGCTTTAGGTGCAGATGTTTAGGATGTGGTAGAGACTGGTTATGTAAAGCCAGATGTACTAGCCTCTAAGGATGACAAGCTAGACTTCAGTTTCAATGCTAAGGCTATGAATTTTATTCTGAGTGGGCTTACAGAAGCAGAATTTGAAAACATTATGCACTTAGAAACTGCCAAAGCAATGTGGGACAAACGCATTAGCAGCTATGAAGGTAATGAGAAGGTAAAGGATGCCAAGCTTCAAACCTACAGATTACAGTTTGAACAACTAAAGATGAATGAGGATGAGACAATTAATAAATTATTCTTAAGAGTTCAGGATCTTGTGAATGCCATGAAAGGTCTTAGTGAGAATATTGAAGATGTATTATTAGTTCAGAATATCTTAAGATCTTTGCCTGATAGATTCAATCCAAAAGTTTCTACAATAGAAGAACTAAATGATCTTAAGACCCTGTCTATTGATAAACTTCTAGGAACTCTAACTGCTTATGAAATGAGGATTATTAAAGATAAATCTACCACTAGAGAAGCATCATTTAAAGCAGACAAGAATGAGATTATGAGCCTGATGAAATTGAAGCAAAATTTGTGAGAAGACTAAAGAAAGGATCAGGCAAGTACCAAGGCAAGTTGCCCTTCAAGTGTTTTAACTATGGAAAGATAGGTCACTTTGCATATAAGTGTCCACATAAGCAGAAGAACCAGAACTCTGAAGGAGAAGAGAAGTACAAATCCAAGAGATTTGGTAAAAATATAAGTTTATGTGTAAACAATGATGACTCTTCAGAAGACACAGATAGTGACTCTTCCTGTGAAGATAAGATTAATAACTTTGTGCTTATGGCCAATGAGGATGATGATAATGACAGGAAGTAATGTGAATATTGAAGAAGTTGTGGTTGACTTGGAAGGATATTTGATCATTGATTTACAAGAGATTGATAGACTCGGACTTAAGAAGAGAAAACAAAAACAAATGTTGATACAGTTCAAGAAAGGCAGTAAAAAACCTGATGAAGAATTTGCCCTGCTAAAAGTGGAATTAGAAGAGGCAAAGAAGATCGAAGACATTCTTAGATAGCAGTTATCAGAAAAGAAGGCAATATGTGAAGCTTTGGAAGAAGAAGTAGTGAAAACTAGGAAAGAGTTGGAGAAGTTTCAAGCCTTGTATCATCAGAATCTATCAAGTATCAAAGCCTCAGAAGGATTAGCCACCATTCTGAATCAGCAAAGGAATCCAAAATTGAAAATTGGTTTGGGTTATGAAGATGGATCAAGTAGTGGTCAGCCAAGCAACAAAGAACCCATCAATTTTGTCAAATCTACAACCAGTGAACCTGCAGAAACAAAGGAAGATAATCAGCCACTGTAACACACCCACTACGACATAATAAAATTTTCTCTTTTCCTTAAGGGACAGAATCCCCGAAGTCCTACGGGGGCCTAGCGCAGGCTAGTTCTTCCCTGTTCACCTCCCTGTGATCATGGGTTAGGACCACAGGCCAAACAAACCAGGCGCCTTTTCGTGTTTCGCAACTCAGCGATACAAGTGAGTCCAATTTTAAAGGTACAATGGCGAGGGGGCTCCGGAATGAAACCCTAGCCGTAGATCTGGGTGCGCAGATTCTGGTCGTCCAGATCTACCCGCCGCTTAACGACAAAGCACTAGCTCCCTTTCTTTAGTCCCTATCTCGATAGGACCACATACGTGCCTAAATGCAAGCGCCTTTCACAACTCGCGACCTCGCGAGTCGTGAGTCGAAGACCCTCGAATTTTCTTCACCAATCGTCGATACCTGAGATTCTGATATGGTATGGCCCCTCCTTATTAGCGCTCTCCACGCGTGACCACCGGCTAGGGCTAACTAATAGCCTTGCTCGCAACTTGCAAGTTCGCAAGTTGAGAGGTTGAACCTCTGGGCCCTTCCTTTATGAAACCCCGAGACGCAAAAGTCAAAGAAGGTTTGACTCCATCCGGGATTCTTGAAACTCGCAACTTCGCGACTTGAGTTGTTGGGCCTTTGTGCTCCTTTCTTACGAGAACCCGAAGTATGAGAAGTCAACAGGATGTTGGCTCCCGTTTCAAACAACACGTGTCCACCACCTGTCATCACTTCTCCCTCTCTTGGGGCATCTTATCGCTACACCACCTGTCAACCACGTGGGTCCCACCAAGCGGACGTCCCATGTGTTGCACAAGCTCTCACAACTCGCAAGCTCGGGACTTCTACAGTCAAAATTGATTCCCCTCAACCTCCAAGACCTCGATATGCGATATGGCGAGGAGGTCCTGACTCAATGGTTGATCCTACTTCTCACTATTCAGGACTTCGTGACTCCAAGGGTTTGGTCTTCCACCTCCAAACTCGTGAATCCCTGATACGCGATGTATTGAGACGTCAGATCCCATGGCTGTCCTTCCTCTTTGATCAACGGCCTAGATCACATCGCGATCTCTCGACTTGGGACTTCGTGACTCCAAGAACCTGGCCTTCCACCTACAAACTCACGAATCCCCGATACGCGAAATGGTCAGATCTCTGCCACCTGTCCTCCAACATGGACGGTCCCGATGTCTTCGGGACTTTCAGGACATAGTCGAGTTCACTCTCCCGCCTAATTAAAGGTTAAGATCGACGACTTATAGAGCTCCGATGGGTCCCTGGGATCTACGGTCCAGGATCCCATCGCTATTTGTGAAGGTTGAAAGGGTGAGGTGTTAACGCCTACGCTCCTTCTCTAGATCCGTCGGTTTTGACAGGCTTGGGGTATTCTCAAAAGGATTCTGATCGTTCATTTACTAAGCAATAGGGTATTTTCTTTCTATATTTGAACTCGCTATCCCTTCTGAGCTTGAATCATGAAGTTCAAACTCTCGGAGCTTCAGGCTCCCATGACCCCGAGACCTTAGAAAGCTACTCTTTCTTGCATAAGGGTTCCAGACCCGGATTGCATGAACCCTCAGACGGTTCTCAGGAAATTATCTCTGATCTTAATCGAGTCTCTGGTAAGGTTCAGTACGATTACAAGGTTTATGGGGTAATTCTCGGAAAAGAGTACTCTCAAGGGGCCTTCCCAGAATATTTCGAGAAACTAAGAAAATAAGACGATTCTCGGTGGAGCGAACTCATGTCCCAGACTTAATCATTTGTGCAGAAAACAACTATGGCATGTAAGCATACACAGGCATCCATTCTATCAAATCAAACGTTAGGTAACACTTCTATTCAAAACTATTTACAAGAACATAAAACTGAACATGCGATTATGGCATTAACTTCAAATATTACTTATCAGAAATAACACTAGAGGTGATGCAACTGCTGAGAGGGGTGCTCGTTTCCACCCAACCATAGGCTCAACGACTCCCAATGGATTTACCACTATCCACCCCCGAGTTGAGACCACGATGCTGCGAGACTGTGTCTCGGTTTTCCAGTGACCGAGAACGAGGGTTACTCTCCCCCTTCTCTGCTATCACTCACTCTGCATATCTCCAGAGTTCTTCCTCCTTCCCTCGCGTCTGCCCCCTCCGTGCTTCTTCCTCACGCATTTCCCTCTTGCGAGGTTGCATGTGGCATGATTTCCCTCACGGTGGTCAGGCCCGAGGCTCCTATGGATGGGCGGTTCACTTCCCCCATCCCTCATTAATTCCTGAGGAACCATCTACCTACCAACCTACGAGTAATTTATTTCGGGCCAGTGAGCCGCTCTTGGTTCTCTGGGCCAGTGAAGTCCAAATACGGTATTGGTTTTGGTGGAAGTTAACGCCACCTTTCCAGGTGCCTTCCACCACCTTTCTTCAGCCATCGTGGTCTCTTTTTCAGCATATCCCCTCTCAGCAGTCCTGCAATATATATATTCATAATATTATTCACATTCATCGACCTTTTTCACAA